>CAUYQV010123297.1:0-38338 GCA_963574575.1 Galagoides demidoff | reverse complement strand
TGTGGTCCCAGCTACTTGGCAGGCGGAGGCAGGAGACTCGCTTGAGCCCAGGAGTTGGAGGTTGCTATGAGCTGTGATGCCATGGCACTCTACCCAGGGGGATAGCTTGAGGCTCCCTCTCAAAAAAAAAAAAAAAAAAGATTCCCGAAGGAGGTGGGGCCTTGAACGAGGCCAGGGAAGAAGATGAGGGGTTGATAGTCGGAAAGGAAAGGGAGGAAGGTGTGGGGAGGAAAGCCGTGTAGACGGAACCAGTGAAGATGCATGGCACTCCCCAAGCACTAGATGGGGGGCAGCCCTGCCCATGCACGGGGCGACCAGGCAGGCTGAGTTTCAAAAGTGGACATCACCTAATTCCAGTGAGATCAGCCCACATCACAAAGTCTCAAAGCAACAGACACTGGCGCAGATGCGGAGAGAGGGGAAAACTTCTACACTGCTGGTGAGACTCCAAACTAATACAGCCTCTGTGGACAGAAGTATGGAGAGTCCTCAAAGAACTAGAAGTCACCCCCTCATTGGGTTCCCTAACCTCATTACTAGGTATCTATCAAGAAGAATGAAAATCATTTTCCTCAGTCCAGAAGGACTCTTGCACAAAAATGTTTATTGCCACTCAATTTGCAATTTCTAAGACATGGAATCAACCCAAGTGCCCATCACCCCATGAATGGATTAACAAACCGTGGTCTATGTACACCACAGAGCACTATTCAGCCATAAGAAAAGATGGAGACTTTACATCTTTTGTGTTTACCTGGAGGGAGTTGAAACATATTCTTCTTAGTAAAGTATTACAAGAATGGAAAAGCAAGTATCCACAGTACTCAATGCTAACATGAAACCAGTACATAACTACTCTATGTCCAGGTGAAAGAAAAAACACAAGCATAGTCTGGAAAGGGGGAGAGGGGAGGGGATAAAAGGGAGGGTGATTGGTGGGAGGTGGGAGGGTGATTGGCGGGGTCTCACCTAATGTGCACAAGGTGAGGGGTTCAGCACGCCCCCAGGTGAAGGGCTCAACTATAACTTGAACTTTACCTTAGAATCGAAAACAATGTAACCTAAACATTTGTACCCTCGTATTAATTTGAATTTTTTTTTAAAAGTCAATTTTCCTCTGTCTCTGCTAGAGGAAGCATTTCTGCAGTGTGACAAGAAACAGTGGCATTGGGAGTAACAGCCTTCTGAGTCCTCTTCATCAGCAGGTTGGACCATAAAATCTTGACCTAAAACCAGCCAAGTTGCTTCCCAAAGCCACAACGGTAGGGAAACCACAATGAATAGTATACACCGTCCCTCCTCTTACTTAACCTACGCAGGCCCACCGCGCCGTTGAGGCAGGGCAGAGGGACGCCCTCAGGATTTGACAGCACTCAGGGGCCAGAAATCTGAATGTAGGGTTGAGCCCTCTCTGCTAATTGATGGCTGAGTGGCCTGACAGTTTCCAATCCAATCTTTCTGCCCCCTCGAATATTCCCCAGCTCTTATTTATTTTAAGCAGGAAAGAGGGTGGTGAATTACTTACACAGAATGATCCTACAGTTTTAAAAGAGAAAAAAAGCCTCCTTGGGAGGCTGAGGCAAGAGAATCACTTAAGCCCAAGAGTTTGAGGCTGCTGTGAGCTGTGATGCCACAGCACTCTACTGAGGGTGACATAGTGAGAGTCTATCTCAAAAAAAAAAAAAAAAAAGAAAAAAAGAGAGCAAGAGAAATCCATAAATATGAACTCATCTGATGATTTTATTATGTATTTTAAGTTTCAGAAAATAATGAAAGTAGCTTTGTTTACTCTTGTTTACAAACCAAGAAAATCCTTATGTCATAGGATCAGAAACAACTGAATCTTTCTCTGAGCCATCTCTTTTGGTTTTGTTTATTTGTTTGTTTGTCTGTGCTAGAACATAGCTCACAGGGTGGTGGTGGGGATCGAGTGAGCCGCTGGGTTGTCCGTGGAAGGACCTACCCTTCTATGGCTTTATCCTCACGTACAAATCCATCCACCTATTGGCCACAGAGACTCACTGAATCCTTACGAGAAAGACACAGAATTGTGATTCACTGGAAGAAAAAAATATGAACTCTGTGTTTATTGACCAAATGGCAAATTGTTGTGCAGACCTTCCCGTGTAATGGCTATATTCTAAAAGGGAACAATAATTCACAGAAGGTGTGTATCCGGCCTGTCCAGCCAACGGGCGCCCCCTGACACTCTCACAGGTGTACATAACTATTGACCCGTCTGTTCTGGGCTAGCCAGGCCGGCCTGCCCTGTGCTTTCTTGGTCTAAGTAGGAGAGCCTGACGTTTCACCCTCCTCCTGGCACTGTGATTTCACTCTTGCCTTACGTTGAAATGAAAGGGAACAGGCCAGGAATGACCCAGAGTAATTGAGCGGATTCGCACCACGACGGCAGCGCTGCCCACAGCCATACCTTGCAATCACCCGATTCATATTTTAGGTTATGACACCGGAGTTTGCAGTATTTTACAATTTTCTGTTCCATGTCAGCGGCTCCCTGTACAGCTGAATATCAGTCCTATTTAAATCTGCGGGAAAATAGCTGCAGGTGACATAACCTTTCGTGTCGTACCACTGTGTACATATACAAATAATTGGGGCTCTTGACCCTGTCTGGGCCCATACAACTGTAAGTACAAACCTGACATTTTGATACTGCTGCTAGCCTTTCTCGTTGTTATTTTCTGTTTCAATAATCCATTGCAGGTAGAAAAATGAAAGAAGGAAGCATGAATGATTAATGCTGTCAAGCTAAAATAATGTATTTAGAAAAATCTATAAATCTGTTATTTGTGGCATTTTAAAACTGAACACGACACTCCTCGGTGCCACGCCGCCTGTTTCCTGGCAGATGAATGTGAGTGCTTTGCGGTACGGGACACCCTGGAGGCCTCTGGCATCTGGACCGAGCCCAGCTGCCGGCGTCCTGGGACAGTTCTGGTGGGAAGCTTGGGCTGTCCCTGTGATCAAGGTCAGGACCAGGGCCTCCTGTGAGGTTCAGTCGGTTGGTTTGGTGCTCCACGCCTGGGGTGGGGGGAAGCTGGGCTTTGCCTCTCAAGCTTTCTGCTTTGCCACTCCCAGGGGGCTGCAGTCCAGAGGGCCTAGGCAACCAGCTGTCTGTCGCTGCAAGCCAATCTCTATTGGATTTAGCCCAAGCTCAGGCTGAAAGTTGATCAAGTTAAGCTTCTTGGAGGCTCTGCACAGTTCTAGGCAGAATGCTGATGTGAGCCAGGCTCTGCTGTCCCCGTGGGCCCCAAGTAGGGCTCTCCCAGCCTCCAGGACAAACACCACTCCCGGTTTTCCAAGGCTAACAGCTTCCCCTACCCATGGGGTTCACAGATCTGCCCAGTCCTCTGCAACCAGATGAGATCTGGTTAAGGGAGTGCCTGGCTACAGAAGATGTTAAAACGGCCTGACCTCAAACAGCCAAGGACACTTTGGGCGGTCCCCATTAATGTGACCACTGCATTCTTTAGATTGAAAGCAGCTCGAATTTTGGTAGACAGTAAGATGAGAAGTTAATGTCCGTGGTGCAATTACTCACAAATTCTGAACCCTTCAACCCTGGTCAGAGCAGCCACAGGTGCCACCTTGAATAGCACTGGGGACAAGGTACACAGATAACTGGGGGTGTTGCTGCCCTGGCAGGGCACGCGGAGGCAGCAGGCAGGGATCAAGCAGGATTGGGTCTTCCTGGAGGAAACGGGCTTGTGGAGGGGAGGAGAGGGGAGCTCCTGGAACACAGAGGCCACCATGGGGTTGGGGTCCTCCGGGAATACAGACCACACAGAGAGGCAGGCATCTCTGGCACCTGCTGGCTGGTGACACAGGCTCCGGATTTCCTGCTGGCAGCCGTGGCAGCTGAGCCCCCTCCACTTTGCCAGTACTGTTATCAATTGTTTCTATGGGATGGCTGAAAGTCTCACCTTAGAGCAGTGGTTCTCAACCTTCCTAATACAATCCAAAGGGGTGGCGACCCACAGGTTGAGAACCACTGCCTTAGAGCAATCTAGTGAGAGGGTCTAGGGGCTCCTGGGGTGGTGGGAAAGGTTGTAGAGGACGGGAGGCATTCTGCAGGGACGACCCTTTAAAGGATGGTTTGGAAACTTTAGGAGATCCTGGAAGCCACTCTCCAAAGTCAACGGATGGCTGTCTGCTGCCTGCTGGTGGCAGGTGACGGAGAAAAGGTGCCCCCTGAGAATGGAAACAGCAGGCCCGGGCTCCTTTCTCCCCTCTAACTGTAAGGAGAGTCTCGTTTGTCTCCAGCCCTGATGACCCCTCTGGCAGAGATAGGAGCCGGCAGCCCCAGGCCGCCTGTGCCTAGCTGGGCCAGGCATGCAGAATGCACCTGTGAGTCAGACTTCTGGCTCCTGAGCCTTCTGGTTTCTGCCCAACCAAAATCCACTGTGGCAAACCAAACAGCAACGCAGACCCGTCTCTGGGTCCTCCGTGCATGTGCAGAGGGGATGTGGGTTTGCGCCCACGGGGGTCTCTGCACTGGTAGAGCCCGTGGGTGCCAGTCTTTCTTTTTGAAGATGCTGGTTTCACCCAGGTGCCGGGCCTCAATAATTTAAAATTACCTCAACTCTCTCAGCATAAAAAGTAATGGCTCTGTCAGAACCTGAATGCGGAATGCCTAATTTAGGATTTTACATGCTAATTCTGAATAAATGGAGGTGTCGTGAGAAGGAAGCTTCTCTTTTTAAGTGCATAGAGGCAGACCATGAATTAGTGGAGGCCGTTAAAGTTACATCTTTAGTGCCTCAGCCTTCCTGACTGCCAGACTCAGAGTGGTTCTGAGTGCCTGCTCCACTGGGCCCCCCAGGGCGGAGCCTTCCAGGTCCCCACTGAAAACACAATTTTCCTCTGGGAATGCCCTGACTTTGGGGCTCAGAGGCCTCTCCTCGATCTGGGCTAGAAGCCCAGGTCATCAATGTTCTTATAGCCAAGCTTCAAGGGGATGGGAACAAGTCCCAAAGATACAACATGGGTGACTCTGGCTGTTCCTTCCCTGCTGGGCTTTCCCCCGGAGGGTCTAATTCTCCGGGAGGAGTGAGGGGAGGCTTGGACCCAGGTGGAGTCACTGACCCTGGCGGGTGACACCCAGGACATCCCCGGTGATCACATATGACTTGGTGGAGATCACTGTGTAATCCCACCTCACTAAGTTCTCTCACCAAGTCCATTCCAGGTCTGTCCCTGGCCCAGTGGGCACCCGGAGAAGCTCAGGACATTCTATGGTATACATACGCCACAGTTTATCAATCCATTCATGAGTTAATGGGCACTTGAGTTGAACCGACTTCTTAGCAACTGTGAATTGAGCTATAATGAACATTCTAGAGCAAATGTCCACCTAGTAAGGGATTGCAGGGTCAAATATAAAGTTCACTTTTTGCTCTTTGAGTATTCTCTGTATTTCTTTCCATAGAGGCTGTATTCATTTTCAATCCCACCAGCAGTGTGAAAGTGTCCCCCTCTCTCCACATCCCCACCAGCACCTGCAGTTCGGGGACCTTTCTCCTTGGGTCAGGTGATATCGCAGGGTGATTCTGATTTGCATTTCTCTTATGATCAGGGATGAAGAACATTTTTTCCTGTGTCATTGGCCCCCTTTTCTGTCTTCTTTTGAGAAGTTTCCGTTCATGTCTCTTGCCCACTTATAAATGGGATTGTTTGCTGTTTCTCTGTTGATTTCTCTGTAGATTCCCAGCCCTTTGTAAGATTCGTAGCATGCAAATACTAGTCAGCTATAAAAGGAGAGGGAGACTTTGCATCTTTCGTCTTAACCAGGATGGAGTTGGGGACCATTCTTCTTAATAAAGTATCACAAGAATAGAAAAGCAAGTATCCAATGCACTCAATACCAACACAGGCCCACATGAGAGAAAAACAAAATTAAACTCAAGTGGGGACATGGGGAAGGGGAGAGAGGTAGGGGGAGGGGAATAGGTGGGCTCTCAGCTAACGGGCACAATGTGGGGGTGCTCGGCACACCTCCTGGGTGAAGGGCTCAACAACAGCTTGACTTTTACCTAACACACTCAATGTAACCTACTCATTTGTACCCTCCTATTAATCTGAAATTATATAAATAAATAAGTAAGAACACGCAGGGCGGCACAGCAGTGATTTCCCAGCTGCCACACTCACCTGCACCATTTTGCTGGGCTGTGTGGGACAGAGAGCTTGGAAATAAACATCTCGTCTCTTCATCTGCTCGGCTTCTCTGCAGAAACCCAGGGGCCCCTTGGCCATACCCTGCCCTGCTGCACAGCTGGTCTGTGGTCTGACTCCCTGTCCACCATTCTTTCTCCTTCTGAATGAAGTCTCGGGGCGGTGGCAGTGGTCACCTGGGCCAGACATCCCGCTCAACCCCAGCCTCCCCTGTCCTCTGTGTACAGTCCCAGATGGCATGCATTCTGAAAAAAACAGAGACCTGAGAGGTTGAGGGGCTGTTCACTCCGGTTCCGATGCTAAGCTAATGGAACACAGGACGTCATTTTCCTGCCGTGCTCCCACCATAGTCATGTCCCTGGGCTCCTGTGCACTGGTGGGGCCACACGTAGACAGGGCCCTGTGGTTCCCAGTACTGGTCCAGCAGTGGTCCAGTGCCAATTCTTCTGCCTGACTGGATGCCACATTGTCCCCCTCCTGCACAGGCAGGGTCATCCTTCAGAAGCTTCTGCGACCTTGTTAGGCAGAGACTTGTGGGTCTCCAGAGGTGGCCTGTGCTTCCCTCCCCCAGAACATGGGACACAGAACAAGTCCCAGGTCCAAGTGCAGGATGTTCAGAGCCCCTGTCGTTGGAGGGTCCGTGTGGAATGAAGGCTGTGTGGCTGCTCTGTGACCGACTGCCGGTGGCAGACGCAGAGGGCGGAGGACGTGGGGGGCCCCGAGTTCTGGCTCCTTGTATGTGCTCCCTCAAAGGGGAAAGGGGGGATCAGTGCTTCAGAGTCCTTTCATTCCCACGTGAACTTAGAGATATTTGGGTTTTGTTTTGTTTTGTTTTGTTTTTGAGACGGAGTCTCCCTATGTCGTCCTGGGTAGAGTGTTGTGATATCATAGCTCACAGCAACCTCCAACTCTTGGGTTCGAGCGATTCTCTTACCTCAGCCTCAGAAATACTTGTTGATTCTTTTTTTGGCGGTTTTTGGCCAGGGCTGGGTTTGAACCCACCACCTCCGGCATATGAGGCCAGTGCCTTACTCCTTTGAGCCATAGGCGCTGCCCTACTTGTTGATTCTTTAATTTCCCAGATGTGTTCAGGCAACTTGCTTCCCGCCTCTCTTCCTTCCTAAAGAGCAGTCCGTCTGAGTGATGACCAACAGCCGCCTCCCAGCCGGGGGCACCTCTACTTTTCTCGTCACTCCCCTGATCCCCATCTGGCCTTTGTCACAGGCAGCTCACCACGGGGCTCTGTGAGGACACGCAGGTGTTCTGGGCACTGGGAGCACCCTGTGGCCTGGGATCCTGCCTGGTTCCCCACTGTAGCCCCAAAGGCCAGACACCATTCTGGGCATACTGCCGCTGCTTAGTGCCATTTGAAAATTGGATTCCTAATGAAATTAAATCAGATGCATGTGATTCCTGGGATGAGACTTGTAAAACTTGTCACTTTTTTTTTTTGGAGACAGTCTCACTCTGTGCCCTGGATAGAGTGCTGTGGGATCATAGCTTGTAGTAACCTTAAACTCTTGGCTTCAAGTGATCCTCCTGCCTCAGTTTCCCAAGTAGCTGGGACTAAAGGCTTTTGCCACAACTTCTGGCTAGTTTTTCTATTTTTTAAGTAGAGATGGGGGTCTCAATCCTTCTCAGGTAGATCTCAAATTCCTGAACTCAACTGATCTACCTGCCTTGGCCTCCCAGAGTGCTGGGATTGCAGGAGTGAGCCACTGTGCCAGGACCATTTTTAGTTTCAGTGGGAAGACCCAACTCTGAAATGACTGCTCTCTCAACATTTCCAGAAACTTTCTCTCCTCCCAAAGGAAGAGATTTGAAATGCCTCTGGAGAGGACCCAATCTTCCCGCAGGTGAATGCACCCAGGTGGCCCCATGAGTGTGAACCTGGGCACTCACCCGCTCTCCCCACGTTGTCAGGGAAACCAGATCTCACGATTATGGGGAAGGCAGGAGCCCGGTGTTTTGGTTTTCAGGATCGAGCAATGGTTTTGCTGTTCTTGGGGGAGCTTCACATGTTTGAAGTTGGACAGGAGAGTACCCATAAACGGCTGAGACCGCTGAGTGTGGGGGATACGCATTTGCAGGTGGAGGGGGGAGCTGACCACACTCTGACTGCACGGAGCAGGTGGTCAAAGACAGGTCCCTCCCCTGGCCAGGTGGGGCAAGGACCAGCCCAGTGACTTTCAACCAGTGTGCCACAGCACCCTGGTGTGCCGTGAGAGGATCTTAGGTGTATGCAAATATTTTTAAAGATCATTAATGAAGTTATTTTTGAAAGAAGTTCAAAACACAGTAAATATATATTTCTTTTACTAATTTTTTTGATCAACATAATTGAAGTGAGTCATGGAAGTTTAACTATAGGTGCCGTGAGATAAAGAAGTTTGGGAAACACTGGACCAGCTGCTGTGTGCTAGGAGGCCTCGCTGTGGAGGTCAGGTCCAATGACCTGGTCTTCCGAGCAGGTTTGCCCACTCTCTGCTGCAAGCTGTCTTGTGGTCATAACTTGAGAAGCTAAAATCAGGCATCGGGGAGAGGGAATGGCAGATTCCCTGGAGAGAAATGGACTCACCTGCAGTCCACCGTCCTGAGAGGGGGGGTTAAGAAGCAGAAACCAACAAGACTGGCCTCAGCCCCAAGAAAAGGGCAGTTTTTCTCTCTGGACTCCTTTGCTGGCTGAATCTGGACACCAAGGGGATCCCCTCTGCAATGAGGTCAGGCGCAAGGACTTGACTGCATTGCAGGGGACACTCCAGTCCCTGCCACACAGCAGTACCTTGACAGGCTGCACCAGACTCCTGGACATCCTTGCAGACAGGCCTGTGCCTATGCACTCTGGGGACAGCCACTTCCGCTTGTCACTTTAGGCGTCTTCTCCTGGTGCTATCCCGGGTGCAGGAAGTTACAGGGTTGTTTCAGCTGTGCCAGAGGCACTCAGGCAAGGGCCTGTCCTCACTCCTGCCTGAGGCTGGCACAGGCTTGGTCAGAAACCCATGAGAGCTGCTGGTACCCTGGGAACTTGCTGAGACAACCTCAGGAGTTTTAAAGTGGGGACTGGAACTCCAACAGGGTCTGATATGATGGAAACAGGAGGAATTAACATGGCGGGGAGATCTCCAGGTGGACAAACTAGGGACATTAGAGTTGTCCAAATTATGGTCTCAGTGGCCACACCCTGAGTCCAGCACCCTCACCCGGTGCTGGTATAAACTTTAACAGATTGAGGGAGCTTGGACCTCCTCAATAGAGAGGACCCCCCAAGGTCATGCATTCCCATGGTCTTACTCTAAAGGTTAATGGCACGAGGCATCTGACCACCACCAGACCCACCACCCCACAATGCACAATCACGCCACACACTAGGCCCCACAGCCCACACTCCTCACCACCTGCTCACACCTGGCCAGCCCAGACAGGTCCCCACTCTGTCCCCAACACGCACCCAAAGTGAGTCATGCGTCACAAGTGGCCACAGCCCAAATCCATCCACTGACTGTGTTTTGCACCAAGAGAAGAAAGGTTTCCTGTTACTTTTTTGGGATCAATGCAGCAAGTTCCAAGTGATGTGTGTGGTTAAAAAAAGAAAGAAAGAAAAAAGAAAAGAAATCTCTGCCCTGTGCAGAGAGCACAGCCCATTATGTGCCGAGAGAACGGAGCTCGGCTGCCTATTTGTTGTTAGTTGACTGCTGTCAAATATAATAAAATGAAATAAATCTCTGGGAACAGAAAAATTAGGGCGCCTAGATGTGCTATTGTTTTTGATTTTGTCCTGGACTCATAAAACGGTACTTTTCTTCCCTTCCCGAGTGGTCAGATAAATAAATTAACTATAAAGTCGGAAAGAAAAACACATCCTTGAAAGAGCTCTCTGCAGGGCCCAGACTCCGCTCTCACTCTGCCGCCGGCCCTCCGCCCTCCCCGTCTCTCTGCAGGACCCTCCCCAGGGCACAGAGGCAGAGCTGCACCTTCTCTCTGCCCAGGGTCCTGCTCCCCAGGCTTCAGTCTGACTCCCTACAGAGACACGATGGCGTTGCTCTGCCCAGATCCCCTCCAGGACCCCAGTTTGTCATTTCCTGTCTGTTCCTCCACTCGAATGCACCTTCTTCCCCGACAGCAGCCCCAGAGGCTCCTCCTGGACAGACTTCCCCAGCCCAGGAATACGCTCGCCTCTCCCACAGGGCCGGAGCGGTCATCTCCCACTCATGAAAAGCTGCAGGCCATTTGCCATGAGTCAAACGACTCTGACTGGTAACTGGTGCTGCCCCCGGTGGGATCGGTGGCATCCAGTGGCACCACCCTGTGTGAGGCCTGGAGGGAACCCCACCCTTGCTCTCAGAGTATCCTCTCCTCCCTGTCCTGCGTCTCCGGCTGCCTTGCCGGAAGCCTCCCAGGCAGCTCTCCGCAGCGAGCGGTGGCAGAGGCTGGGGACACAGAAGTCTCTCCCCTCACCATGCCCACTCCTGCCAACTTGAACCTGAGACCCACACTTACATCTAGTTTCTATTACAGAGTCACCTGGGAAATCTTTTTTAAAGGTTTCACAGATGATAATCTTTTTTTCTTTTTTTAAGAACATAAACATGTACGTTTATTTTATATTAGAGGAAAGGAAGAGATAAGAGAGAGAGAAGCAGGCAGAAGGCAGGGAGTGAAAGAAAAGAAGATGGGGTGAAGGGAAGGGAGGGAGAGAAATCCACAATACTTTATCAAAACCGCTGGCCCCATGTCCCCCAGGTTACACCGGCAGGAACCGGTGTCCTTCTCTCTGCCCTAGCAACTGATATGAGGGAAACCTGTGGAGGTGTGAGGGCCAAGGTGCCTGTGGGGCAGGAAGGGCACCACAGTCCCCAAGGGGGACGGCCTGGGCATTGGGGGTCAGGGAGGACATGGGACTCGGCTCTGGGCCAGTGGCGGTCTGAGGCGGGGGCCTGCTGGGGACAGCCTTCTGCTGTGTTGAGCAGAGGCCAAGTGAGTCTGAGAATGAGGGGAGCTGTAAGGTGGACACCCCGCATGGGGACCCAGAGGAGGCCGGGAGGGAGCTGGCCTCCTTCCCTCCTCCGTCCCTCCCTGCAGCAGAACTCACCAAGGGCGGCTTATCTAAATCTCCTTTGTCAGAGGCAGGTGGACGTGAGGCTGCTGGAGACTCTGGAGCTTTCCAAGCTGTTCCTGTCCCGTGGGAGCAGGTGTGGTCTCTGCTGCTCTTGGGGACTTTACAGAATGGGAACAACTCAAGAAGGAGAGGGTGGGCTTCCTGCTCAAACGGGGACTCAAGTAATTCACTGTAGAGATACACAGGGTGTGCCCGCAGGGGACAAGGCTGCCTAGACAGTGAGACTCACTGTTCCTGACTGTTTGCCAGACCCTATTCTAAGTGCTGTACTCATATCCATCCACTGACTCCTCATCGTAACATAATAAAGTGCTCTTGTCCGCATTTTACAGGGGACAAACGTAGACACAGGGGGGTTCAATACCTGGCCCAAGGTCACAGTCCCATGGTCTGGCCAGAGCCCAGGCCCCCACTCCCTCTATGCACCTCTCGGCATCCCAGCAGAAGGGTGTCTGTCCCCCACAGTGGGGCCACAGGGGAGACTGTACTGACTCCATGTACAGGAGACAGCTCCTCCCCCAGCAGCCAAGCCCAGGCAGAGTCCTTGCAAAGCTTCCAGGCCACTGTGACTGCTGAGGGAACTGCCCCAGGGGCCCACGGCCCAAGGGCTGCCCTCTGGAAGGAAGGTCCAGCAGCTGTCTTCACGTGGGGAGGGGCAGCAGAAGGGGCCTGTGGCCGTAGACAGGGGCAGGAAGGAAAACAAGGAGCTTGGGTGGCGACGGCATGGAGTTGAGGACCATCTCAGTCTCCTGTGAGTGGTGGGGCTGGGGCGGCCAGAGAAGCCAGGTCCTGGAGGGACTTCAGTGCTGCGTTAGGGGGGTCGGACTCTACCCTGGTGGTGAGAGTTGCCTCAGACCTTTGATTTTGGGTCTTTCCCCTTGTGTGATCTGAGCACCAGCCTGGCTCCCCGGCCAGCTCAGCCCCCTCTCCCGTGCACTGTGAGGTGAGGCCCATCTGAGCACCAGCCTGGCTCCCCGGCCAGTTCAGCCCCCTCTCCCGTGCACTGTGAGGTGAGGCCTTCCACCTCCCACGCCTCATGTGTGCTCCTTGACACGGCCTCTCTGCTACATTTGCAGAGAGGGACGGCTGGGGACAGGAAAGGCATGGGACAGATTCCCCAAGGCCGTCCCTGTGGAGATCTCTCTGGCGCTGGGTGTTGAGGGCGGTGTCTGCTGGTTTATTTTATTTTGACTCTTCCACTGTTCAATGGGTTGAATCTCAATCTCTCTCTCTCTCACACACACACAGAGACAGGCATAACTAACCACACCCAGCATCTATTCTCAGTATGGTGCTATTTAAAATATAAGGCAGGAAAGAAACCTTTGCCCATCTTCTCCATAATTTGCAGAGAAACTTTCTTACAATGAAGTTAGTGACTCATAAGACCCTGGATGGCCGGATTGGCCCCTTCTTCCTTCTTTGGGATCTCACTTCATGCCACCCCTGGTCTTCTTGTCAGTTATAAGAAAAAACCACATCACTGAGCCACACGTCCTGGGGCAGGCACTGCTGTTGGGCAAACCAGTGCCTTTCTCACGTGTCTCCCCCTTCTCATCTCTCTCTGTGGACTCCCAGCCTCCCTGGCACACAGCGGTGCCCAGGAGGCCCAGTTCTGACCACCAAGACTAAGGAAGGTTTTCCAGTAGACGTCTAAGAAAGCTATTTCGCTCCATATAGAAAGGACAGATACAAAGGGAAGGTGTGCCAGCCAGGCTCTTTCCTCCTTCTTCCTGCTTGGGACATGGATTTGATGTCTGGAACCGCAATGGCCATTTTGTCACCACGAGGCAAAGAAAGAAAACAAAAATACACCATTGAAAATCTATCCAGACAAAGGTGAAAAAATGGAAAGACAGAAAAATTCTGAAAGCTTGATTCCATTGCTGAGCTGACTGCCAACTTGGAGACTTCCTAACAATAAACGTCCTTGGTGTTTTAGGCACGGTTAATCTGGTTCTCTATTACTTAGAGTGAAAAGCTTTCACAGCTGACAGACACGTCTTAATGGCCACTCTCTTAGCTATGCAAAGGGCCAGCAGAAGCTTTGAAATTACTCCCCATAAATACTCCTTTAACTAGCCAAGAGCCATCTGTACCTCTGTCTGGAGTAAGGGAAAGACGGAGAGTGTCCCTTAAACGCATATCCGGGCTCCTTAACTAAACCCCTTAACAGGAAGAATGCATTTTTATGTTCTTTTATCTCCTCAGTAACACCTAAACTCTATATGCACAGAGAAGATGTTTAGAGAATTCCTGATGAATTGTGCTGAGCCAAGCATTTGGTAGCTATTCTTCTAAACAATCACAGTTGGTTTCCATTTAGCTTTTTTTTTCCCTCTTTCTATGAGCATATCTCATTTCCCTCTTATCTGAAACTTTCTTAGGGAAGTCTCTGTCTGCTCATTTTATGCACCCTGGGATGCCTTGCGGTGTGCCAGGCACGGAGAGCGCACTCAGCAAACAATTGCCAAGGAAGGGGTGATTGAGACGGGGGAGCTTACTGGTTGTAATGCTTGACCTCACAGTGCCCAGGCCACCTCCAGAGTCTTGGTCCTCATCACGCTTGCCAACAACTGAGAACCGGCCAATGAGATGTGGGTGAAAACATCCCAGGTCCACTGGGAAGGATTTTCTCATTCCTAAGAGGAAGGCACAGAGAGGGCTGCTCCACTTGTCTCCCCCTGGATATCATATCTGAAAGTGATAGTTGAATTGCCACAGCCACCGTGTGACCCGCAGGTTGCCTAGGCTTGTGATGAAGCAGATTCTGAGGGTGGTAGACTAGGGCGATGGAACGAGCCAGTGTCCTCAGGAAGAATATTGTACCATGGGTAGAGGCATTCCAGCCCACTCCTCCCCAAAGCTCCGAGCACCTGGTTTGGGGTAAGAATAAATGTCTTCATTTTTAAGCGAATAGAAGTCAAGGTTTTTTTCTACTTGTTACTAAATATGTCCTAACTGATCTCAAGTGCTTTAGAATTAGACGAAAGAAGGAGACGTCTCTCCATGCTGGTGACCCGACCGCTCTCTCTCTCATCTTCCCAAAGCTAGACAGTTTCATTGATGAAGAAAACAATTTTATAAGTTCAGGCCGCAGAAGGCAGTGGGATGCGTTCCAGGCCCTCTGTTGGCCGGGCCCCTTTCTGCTGGGGCTGAGATTCACTCTCAGTCTGCTTGTCATCTGCAAAGAGTCCGTAATCGCTTGATTTGCATATTGGAAACCTCTAAGGACTTACAGCAGTGACTAATTAACTAGCAAAACACGCTGGGGTTTCTCCCAAATCGAGACCACTCATACTTCCTGGTGCTTCCAGACTAGGTGAGACCCAGGACAGCAAAAATAGAGCCACAGTGGATGGGACCTCCAATTAGGGATCTAGAAAGTCAAGAACTGGCCAGGCCTGGCCGTGGCCATGGCACCAGGCAGTTGTGCTGATAGGAGCTTGCCTAGTGCCTAATGCCCACAGAGGTTAACCGGCAGGCCCTAGACACGCCAGACAGAGATGTGGGCGTGCCAGTGCCTGATACCCCCATAGGTTATTGGGCAGGCCCCAGACGCACTAGACAGAGATATGGGTGTGCCAGCTGAGTATGCCACTCCTTGGCATTCTCAGTCACTCTGTGCGAGCTTGGGCCAAAGGCCTACGATCCTCAGTTTCTTTGTTGGTAAACCATCTTCTAGGCCTATCTTGATGGTAAACTCCTCTACAGCTGTGGGTATTTCTCAGACTACTAGTCACCTTCCAGGAGTTCATGGACACCTTGGCAAAGTCTAGACAGGGGAACGAGTATACGCCTCTCTATGCTGGAGAACTGTAATAACACCGTCACCCCAACACTGTTCTCTAGGGCTCACTCGGGCCGTCAAACAGGGCTGCTGGGGAAGGGGATGGAGGAAATGCAGACATCGCCCTTCCGTGGATTTCCAATCAACCCCACCTCCCGCAAGAGAGGTCCACGTTCCAATTTGCCTGACTGGTTCAAGAAATCTCCCTCTCCAAGTGCAGAGACTGGTGTCAGGCTCCTACGGGAGTGGAAGGTGGGGTGGGGGTGGGGTGACATTCTGGGTAGAAATACTCTCAGCTGTGGAAGACTTTTAAATGGACTCATATCTTGAAAGCAATGCTATTTCATATCCACTCTGAAAGGGTAATATCAAACTTATGAAATATTTACTAACGTGGAGGCATAAACAACAAATCACCTCTTTCCCATTAAATATTTTCGTGAAAGATATTTTAGTAAAATACTGCAGCTTGCAATTTAATTACAATGAGTAATTAAAACTTAGAGCATAATCATTTTTGGCAAAAAGTCAGTTTTTGTTAAAATTTTAAGATAGAAAAAAGATGCGTATTACGACCATAATACTGTTAGTAATTAAGATAAATGCATCAATTATTAAAGATGCAAACATGTCAGGCAAGCATAACTAATTATTTGAGCATGTTAACAGTTGTTTAATGTTAACAAGCAGTGAATTATTAAAGACCCCATGTGCCACATTCTGGACTGCATAAAATATAACGTTCTGGAACGTTTTACGATTTTCAGGTTTTCCTTAGATCTTCTCCATCGGATTAGCCATAAAGTTAAGATAACTTGCCTTTAAAATGTATTTCTAAAATAATTAGCTGTAATCAGGCTGGGAGCGACCACGTCTCTGAGTCTGTGCAGCAGGGAGAAAAAAATGCTTCGGATCCAGAGAGAAAGTGCAGACCAAGCTTCACTCTGCAGGAAAGATTTATGTAACTGGGGGGAACGTCTCCCACTAAAGGTCCAGCACAGGGACAGGAACCGGAAAATGTGGTGTTGCCGCATAAAAGCAGGAGAAGGCACAGATTTCGGGGAGCTTCACATGCACCCACAGCTGTATATTTCTTCTTTTTTCTATTTAGAGATACACCTTCTTGAAAACAGCACCACACGCAATCATATAATCAAGATGCCAATTAAGACACTTGTATAAATCACATCCAAAGCAATGCTTGGATTATTTTTGACTGTCAAACCGCAAATCAACGCCGGCAATGTTCTCCCTGGAATTCAACCAGTCTTGGGTGTTTCCTTCCCCCCCAGACACAGAGCTGGGCCCTCAGGGAACCCATCTGTTTATGGGCCTTGAGAATCAGTTAGGAAACAGCCTGCTGGGGTCCTAATGCCCTGACAATCTGAGCCTCCTTGGCTCTTCCTGCTCCACTCTTTTTTTTTTTTTTTTGGAGACAGAGCCTCAAGGTATCCCCCTGGGTAGAGTGCCATGGCATCACAGCTCATAGCAACCTCCAACTCCTGGGCTCAAGCGAGTCTCCTGCCTCCGCCTCCCAAGTAGCTGGGACCACAGGGGCCGCCACAACGCCCGGCCATTTTTTGGTTGCAGCCATCATTGTTGTTTGGCGGGCCCGGGCTGGGGATTCGAACCCGCCACCTTAGGTGTATGTGGCTGGCGCCTTAGCCGATTGAGCCACAGGAGCCGAGCCTCCTGCTCCACTCTTGAAAGCTTCTAAACAGAACAAAAAGAGCTCCCCACACGTCTGGCTGAGCCTCCTGGAGCTCAGAATAGCTGGGTCTGGACAGCAGGATGAGAACCACAGGAACAGGTGGCCACGTGTCCCTGGGGCCCACAGAGAGAGACACCTGGAGCACTGTCCATTCTTCCCTGTCGTGCCTTCTAATGGCAACCAGAGCAGCCTCCTGTCCACAGGGGCAGCCCACCTTTCTCTTGCACATGGAGGGTCTGACCCCCCTGCAGTGCCAGAACAGGTCAACTCAGCCACAGCTGCTGGTAGAGCCCATTGGGCTGCAGGCCCTGCTGGGATTGTCCCAAGTGCCCAGCCCACTCCCTGGCACTCAGAGGCATTCTAATGGATTTGGAGACTGCTCACAGGGGGCTTGTGATCTTTTGTAATGAAAGACTCACCAAGAGGAGAAACCAAATACAGGAGAAGCAGTGAGACAGTGTCTGATCCTTTCACTACATAAGAATCTACTAAGAATTTCCATCTGTTCATCCTTCCAAGCACCCAACATCTTCTCAACCTGTGCTATGTGCCGGCTGTTCCCTCCCCAAACCACTCCAGGATCAGGGGGTGGGTGGGAGGGAGGGATATCTCCTGGGGACAGTGCGGAGCTTACCCTGGATAAGGCCTTGTCTGATGGAAGCCACAAGTCCCACTAGAGAGAGGGCTGGGGCTCACAGGTGAAGGGGTGACCAGGTAGGGAATGGTCCACCAGGCCAAGCTGGTCAGAGGAGCCCTACCCTCCCCTGACCTTCCACGGGTGCGGGAATGCAGAGTCAGGCCCGAATGGCTCAAACATTTTGCAGACAGCCTTTGTACACCGTCTGGGAGTCAAACAGGAGAGACCTCTCTTCTGGAAGGGCCTCCTTTTCCTCCCTCAACTGATCCCTAGAAGGCCCTCAGCCCCAGACGCCTTTGGCTCCCTCCTGCTATAGCCTGCATGAACTGACTGGTGTGCACCACACAGCAGGCAACTCCCCCCCCACCTCCCCAAACAGAGCAAGGCTCTGACAATGCTCAAGTTTAAACTCTCTCAGGAACCCCCCGCCCTTCCCACCGGGGCACAGATCTGGGAAGAACCCGGCCATTTTTGCATTTATAATTTTGTAATTTTTTCTTAGAGAGCCCCCCAAACTGTTTGATCTTCAGCACCCCCCCCACCTCCAAACCTGGATCTGATCCTAAATCAGCGTCCAGACAGCTAAGCCAAAAGATTGACTCCTGTGTCCTTGCAGCCCACCCCAGATCTGCAGTGTGGCTCTGTCACAGTCAGTCACAGCACAGGCAGCCTGTCAGGGAAACATCGCAGCGGTCCAACCCAGTGGCCTGATGGGCAACTTAGGATCAGGCCTTGCAGGGACTAGAATTGCCCAGCTGCCTCCTCTCTGGCCAATGAGTGCTAGTGGCGGGGGGTCAGACCCACCTATGGGCAGACCTGTCCTGGGTGGTGATATCATTCTGCCCCTTGCATGGGCACTGGATTTGAGAAACAAACAGCATTGGGCAGAGCTGGAAAGGAGAAGTCTTGAGGGACACATGGGACAGGTCCCCCAACGGGGGCCTCTAACTGTTTGAATGATTTCCATGGAAACAGAGAGGCCAGGGAGAGAGAGTTCAGGACCTGAAAGCCTGGGATCAGAGGTGAGACAGGCTACATGGTGAAGGCTCCTTGGGTCTGTCCTGCTGCCCCCCAACCCTGGGGCTGAGTCCTCCGGAGGGATGGGCAAGGTTCTTGCTTTCGATCACAATTCTGGTGACACAGGTGGAGAAAATGCAGCAGCACCAGGCACCCCTGGAACTGGCAGGTCTCGGGACCACAGTTCTCAGGAGGGGTGGAAGATCAGCGGATACCGCATTTCTAGGCTAGGTGGGGGAACCCTCGAGAGCCTCCTGAAATGCCACCACCTCTTATCCACACACCACCCTGCAATGACCTCGGAGACCTCTCACTCCACATGCTGGGCACATGGCACCCAAGTTCTCGTGGCCCATGAATGAGGGTGGAAGGGGACTGTGGAGCCCTGGGACCCCACTTGGAGGACAGCAGAGGGGCCATTACTACAACATGGTACAGAAGAGATGAGCCTCCCTCAGACAGTGGAGCCACAGGTGCGTGGAGCCCGGGCCCCACGTGGGTCCCCGGAGGAGGCCTTTCCACCCAGAATGGATCTCATTACATTTTAGGATCCATTTGTATTAGAATGCAGCCCACCTTTACTAACAGCAAGTCAGCAAATTGGAGTGTGACATGGAAAATCTGTGAGATTTAGCATGGGAAACAGGATACCTAAGAGTGGTTCCTTTGCACGCACGTGTCAGTCAATCACCCGGGTTCACAGGTGGGGCTGGCACAGGTGGGGTGGGCCACCCCTCCCGTGTAACGTCAGTCCCGCTGATGTCTCTTTGTATGAAAGACTCTCCCTTCTTTCGGCAGCCACTGGTGGTAGCTCTAGGTAAAAAACAAATCCTAACTTAGTTAAAGGAAGCTCCGGCGAAGCTGGCAATCCTCCACTATTGTTTTTATGAACCATTTATGAAAGCCAGAACGGGCTCCCTGCAGGAGCTCACGGTCCCCTGGAACACTGACAGTGCCGTCCTCCGTAGCAGGACAGAAAGGCCCCAAGACCCTTCCGCGGAGTTCTAAATTCTGGAGCTGCTGGTGTTCCAGATCCTGAAATTGCGGGCCTCCCGTCTCCAGCTCCAGCACTCCGGCTGAATTCGTGTACTGCTGGCTCCCCGCCAGGCGCATCGCTTCACGTGTCAGGCCTGAATCTCCTCATATGTTAGGGTGAGCTGCGTGTACACTGGTTCCTTCACTTCCAAGGCAGCTTCACCATCTGTTTCTATTATGGGAGTTTATGGCACAGAATACCTCAGACACCAGAGCCTTCATTTCTTTTTTTTTCTGGCATGCAGTTAAAGCATTTTATGAACAGAATGATTAAAAGGTAGGGGCCTCCTTAATTTTCCCCCCATTTTTCTTGGCACATTATAGAATTCAGAAGGATTTTTTACAGTTCATTTTATGAAGATAAAAGGTGATTTGAGGGAAAATTAAGAAATTATCGGGGAATGTGAGTGTGGCCGCAACTCGGCTTTAAAAAAATCCTTTAATCTCATCGTGATTGAAGTGGGTTTTTCATACTGTTTCCTGACTATGTGTATTTAGGAGGCACAGTCTGAAATTTGCAAATAATTGTGGAGTTTGATATCACAGAGGCTCCCGTTATCTCTGTATTTTAAAACCGAAAAACGACAGCCAGGCTGTGAGGCTTCCAGTGGAAGGCTTTGGGTGCACGCTGTATCCCAGCCACACAGACGACCCAGCCACAGAGCTGTTAAGACGCGAGAGTGTCGAAATCCCACATAAAACCTCCACATCTCCGGGCCTTTCCTGGATGTGAAACCCGTCGACTCTGCACACACGCGTGAACATACACACACACTATTCTGTATTCTAAATCACCTTTGTCTTCTGCACAGCGCTGAGAGAGACTGGGTTCACTCCGGCACGTTCTGCGCCCTCTGCCTATTGGTGAGAACAGCTGTGCATCCTCAGAGGACGTTAAAATCATGAATGATGGCCGGTGGACACTTTTGACGATGGATATGATGCTGAGGGGGAAGGAGAAGCCAGGAGACTCACTAGGACCTGCGTGCAGACAGATAGAATCCCCAAGAAATCTCCTCTTTGTCTGTGGAGAGGCCTCTGGCTGGGGACACATAGGACTCGAACTATCAGACTCTTCACTCACGGTCAAGAAAGGCCCCACTTCTGCCGTCCTGTCACTAGTCCCAGGGGACGATGGCAGAGGCCAGACAGCCCAGATTCTCCCGGGCTGTGCAGCCCCCGAGGCTTCCTCAGTGACTTTCATATTAGATAAGGTAAAACCTCACCCCATGACGGTCAAGGCCAGCTTCAGTGTTACAGAGGGCCATGGGAAGGGGAATCTGGAAGGGGATTGGAAAGAGGAGGGAGCAGCCCCTGCAGGCTCAGTGGTCCGTGGCCAAGTCTTCATGCTGACCTGTCCCAGCATGGAATGGGAGCAGGTGCATGCCTGGGTAGCTGGAGGACCCTCCCCTACACTCGAGTACCCACCCTCCCCACCCTTCTCTGAGGCTGCCCACCTCCCTGCACCAGCCCAAGCCATGCCTGGTGGGGGACAGCTCAGCGACCTGTGCCCACAGGTGGGACCGGCCCGTTGCCACTTGCCTGCTGTCTGCAGCAGGCCTGTGAAGGGCAGGGGGCAAGCTCCAGAGGCAAAGAGCCCACTAACGCCCTTTCTGGAGGGAGCACAGGCACCAGGTGAAGGAACCCGCAAAGAGACGGAGCCCGTGCCTGTCCTCAGGGAGCAGGGCACACCAGGGGCCTCTGCAGAAGATCCTCTGCTTTAAGAGCCTTTTATTTCTCCTTTCCTACCAAGCAAGGCCCTCCAGCAAGGCCCACCTAAAAGCAGGTGAGGTTTAAAGGGAAAAAATTAGTCCTTGGGAGCCCAGGAGCAAACATAAGCCTGCAGCTTTTACAAATCAGCTACGTCTCAGAGCAAAGGGAGGTAGAGGAAGTGGCTGCCTTAGACTCCCTGATCCACAAAATGACGTCTCTGGCAAAGCCAAAGGTTTGGCACTCGATGGCCAGCACACGGGGTGATGTTAGGCGTGCTGCTGCCCACAGACAAACGGCTGTGAATCCCAAGCTTCTCTGCTCAGTGCAGAGCCTGGCCCGGGGCTGTCACCTGCTCCCTCCTAGCTCCCTGTCACCTCACCAGGTATGTGTCTGCCTTCTTAACCGGGGTAGGGCGTGGGCTTCTCCTGGGTGGGAGGCCAGGGGAGACAGGAGCAAGCCTGAATGTGAACTCTGGCTCACCCTTAGCAAAGCTGGGAGAGGCTGCAGCACACACAAGTCCAGGCACTAAACCTGCCTTCCTTGGGTTACAGCATCCCCTGGCCAGCAGGATGGCCCTCTCCCGGCACCTGGCAGAGTGTGTCTTCATTGTTCTATGTCACAGCACACTTCCCTGAGCTAGCATTATCGTCACGAGTACCCACCTGAGTGTCCCACAGCAGGTGTAGCTCTCTGTCCCTGGGACCACCTGCTCAGGTGGCCCTGAGATGGAGTGAAGGACTTTTACTCACAGTTTTCACATGTTCCCGGGAGCATATGGTCTTCAAACTAAAGCATTATAACTGATTCTACAACATGTATTTGGAGCACATGGTGGCTTATCGCACTAGTGGGTATTTCCGTCTCCAAATCAAGAATTCCAATTCTTTTATTCTGTGACCCTGCTGAGCCCTCATGGGACAGTGGGGTCCAGGGGAGTGGACAGTGCAGGAAACAGTCCGCTCTGGAAACTCCAGCAGAGCAGCAGTGCCCTCCCGCAGGCTCCCAGCACACCCCATCTTCTCTGGACCCCGGGCTTACCTCTTCAGCCCCCACAAGGCTAACCCTGACGTCCCCAGAGGGCAGGACCGTGTCACATCGCCTACCTTGGCGCAGTTCTGGACAAGATATAAGTGTCCAAAGGATGGGTGAGAACCCAGACTGACATCATACATCACATGCTTTCTGTTAGTGAATAACTAAAGGAACTTTCAACTTTAAGGAAAATTTCAACACACACACAATAGATCCAGGAGCCCCTGATTCCCAAGCGCCCAGCTCCAGCAACGGTCGTCCCCGACCACGGCAGCAACATCGTCACATGCAAAAATCCCAGCTGTCGCACCGTGTCGTCCGTGAGTATTTGTTTGTACCTTCACAAAGCGACAATCTCACCCCTAACACAACCAGAATAATTTTTTAATATTCACAAATAGCTAATCAATTTAGAAACCCCTTAATAGGGGAAATTTATTTACGTGTTTGTTTACCGTTGGTTTACCCGACGACTAATCTCTCTCCCCCCCCCCTAGTTATCATCACCTTAGATCTTTATTTATTGAAGAAATTACACCGTTTGTCCCAGAGACTTTGCTTCATTTTGGATATCGCTGATTGCATCTCCACCGTGTCCTTTTAGCTTGTTTCTCTGTCCCCTGCAGAACTGTCCCCTTATGCCTGGAGCCGTGTTCGCAAACTTTTTTATTTCATGGCACCCTCACACCTATAGTTAAACTTCCACAGCACAGTTATGGAAGCCAAAAAATAAACAGGTGGAAAAAAAAAAGAATACACTTAACTGTGCTTTGAACATCCTTCGAAAATAATTTAAAAGGTTTTGAAGCACCTCTAAGATCCTCTCAGGGCACAGCTGTTGAAAATCTCTGGTTTAGAGGCTGGAGAGGGTTCAGGCTTGGCAGCCTGTGATGCCCACCAGTCCTGTCCCTCCCTGTGCTACCTGTGCCCAGAAATAATCATTGCCCGACTCCATTTTCCCCGTGGGTTGCAAATTTTACCATTCTTTCTTCCCTCATTAGCTGCAATACTTCTGTAAAGGGTGAATTTCTTTTCTCAACTATTTGCTTACCCCGAGATACAGGAAAGGCAATTTAAATTCTTTCTTTTATTTGCTGGGTTTTGCAATAGTAAGTGGAAAACGTGGTCTCCAAAGGTGACTGATAATGCGTTTGCTTGATTTTTCGAGCATTGCTACGAACTGATGAATTTTAACAGGTTTGGTGCGTTGGGATCCCTTGAAACTCTCGTTCATGTTGACACCCTCTACCCATCTGAATTTGCCACCTCTCTGGCCAGCAGAAGCCCTGAGTTGACTCTTACTTTTTTATTTTTGACATGATGCTTTTGAGAACTTCCCTGCTTCCTTATATGACAAGCTCTTCTGCAATTCTTTCCCTGAATCTGGGACCAGTCATTTCTCTAAGGGACCCTGATTCGTTTGGGTGGGAAATGGTGTTTAGAGATCAAAATCTCGTAAAAGGCTTCCCAGACATTTTAGTCCTGTAAGTAATTCTCCTTTCCCAATAGAAATACATCACAAATCCTTACATTTTTAATTGAAATGCCAGCTTTAATCTTTATTTTGTATTTGCACCTGTTTTTATGCTAATCATCTTCTTGCCACACACAGGTGGTGATTTCAGGGCAGCAACACCAGTGTTATTACTAATAATACAGGTAGGACGCCCAAGACCACATCCGACGTTCTTTTTTGCCCATAGATATAACCCACTAAGGGATCTATTTTAAATTTACCTAAAGTAAAATTATTGCTGAAGGATATATAACCAAATCAATACACATTTCGTTTCATCTGTTTCATTCCGCCCCCCCTTTTTTTAAAACAGATTGTTTCATTTTGAATTAGTTTAGTTTAACAATTATGTAAAATATTTATCTGGTTCCAAAATCAATTTTTTAAATGAGGCATATTCAGACAAGTCTGGCTTCTGTATCTCTCCCTTCTTTCTTTTTTCTTTCTTAAGACTTAAATGTCACTTCTTTAATATCATATATATATAGCTAGATAGCTAGACAGGTACCCCCCTCCTTAAATGAATAATTACATACCATACACCCCTTCCCCTATCCTGTCTAAACTATACACCATGGAGACCATGTCACCCACTGTGTTTATAGAGCCACTGTGTTCTTCTTCACATCTGCAGAGGGAAATGTTACAAACCACGAAGTGTGGCCCTTGCACGTGGCCTTATCGGCTGTGTACGGCCTCAGTGTATCTGGAAAAGCTTAGCTGGCCAGCCTGGACTCGAGTTGAAGTAGTAATTATAGGAGAAGTGCCCATAGGAGAGGGCACTGGTGATGGAAATAATAATGCAATTATTATTGTCGTTGTGTAAGACCAGGGGTGAGCCTTCTGTGCCCATTTCTTTCTGGTATTCAATATCCTGCCCCATCTCCCACCGTGTCAACGCGTCGTGAGAAGCCAGCCTGCTCCCACGGGGCCATGGAAGCCTGTGGACATTTCTCTGGGAGCTCCACACACAAATGTTCCTTTCCCTGGTGATACCCAGCACATCCACACTCTCCCAGGCGTTTCTGCACATTCCAGCTCAAGGCACGCAGCTCAAAATGGGCCTTGGTGAGTGATGAGTACAAAAGAACATGACAGACAAACAGGTGCTGGTGAACCCAGGCAAGGTCAAGTTTCCCAAAACCCCTTTCCACAGCAGGCCCAGCCAGGAGCTGATGGGTTGCAGCCGCTGAGCCTGAGTTTGAGCTCATGTGTAATGTGGCCTCCCATGCACCCCTCTCTTAAAACTTCCTGTCTTGGTTGGGCGCAGTGACTCATGCCTATAATCCCAGCACTCTGGGAGGCCGAGGCAGGTGGATCCCTTGAGCTCAGGAATTTGAGACCAGCCTGAGTAAGAGCGAGACCCTGTTTCTACTAAAAATAGGAAAACTAGCCAGGTGTTGTGGAGGGCACCTGTAGTCCCAGCTACTCGGGAAGCTGAGGCAAGAGAATTGCTTGAGCCCAAGAGTTAGAGGTTGCTGTGAGCTGTGATGATGCCACAGCACTCTACCCAGGGTGACAGAGTGAGAATGTCTCAACAAACAAACAAAAACCAGCTCTCTGCTTTTAGTGTACCCCGACCCCATACGCAGGCGGTGACTGAGGTGAGATTGATTAGACACTCACTGTGTAATCCGTTTTATAGAATAAAATCTTGAAATAGTTATGCTTCCAAATAGTCAGGACATTATTGCAAACAGGGGCCCTACAGCTGACTTTCAGCACCGGACACCAGCTATGGTGTCAGCGGTGGGAGGCAGAGCCTTAGCAAATGACACCTTTCCCCCAAGGGTCCCCATAGTCAGGCCCCTGGGTGGGGTGAAAGGTGGCTCCCTACGAGGACCCCACTGCATATTCCTCATCTTGAAAAATGCACCAAGTCCCTGAAGTCTTGGCGAGCAGTTCTCAGCATCAGCGTCCTCTGAGCTCCTACACCACTTGATTTCTGGAGTCACCTCAAACTCACTTTCTTAAACTCAGATGCGCACAGGGACCTGCACAGCCACCCCCTGAGACGTCAGCCCTACTCTCTGCACGGGAAAAGCTCCCAGCATGTGAATCCCAGGAGCAAGGTCATGGACGCTGATTTCTGGGGAATGTCCTTGGGCAAACACCATCAACTCAGGTGGCAAGCCCTCAGTTGTCAGCGAGTACCCAGAGGTGGCCCACTTTGCAGAGCCTCGGTGATTCGACCCTCCTGGGGACTCCTTTTCTCATCACCCAAGTGTGTTTTTGAGGTGAGTACATGAGCAGGGCCTGAAGGCTTTCGACAGCAGTCGGTGGCTCAGCTCCACTGTGAATTGGGAGCTACCCCAGCGAGGACCCTCAACAGTGATTCAAGTGTACCCCCCACCCCCGGCTCACACAGCAGGGTCATGTCAACTCAGGACAGCGATGCCTCCTAACCAAGAGCCCAGATGCAACAAGAATATTTTGACAGCCTGAACCACCTGGCCCGAACCTGAACCTGAACCTCACAGTGGCTTTGCACATGGGGTGAGCAGGAAACATCCTCAGAACAGGGGTTCCAATCCTTCTCTGGTACTTCCCATCTGAGCAGAGGTCACTGACTCCCTTGAGCCCTGGTTCCTTTCTGGACCTTGGCGACAACAGGAGTGGTACCTATGTCATAGGCTCTGAATGAGCAAATTCATGAAAGAGCTCAGTAGAATCGGGGTTCCCCAATATTGGTGACACCGTGTGCCTGGCTAGGAGGCTTTTGCTCCTGTAAGGTCCGCAGCCACGTACGTCTGAGGAGTTGAGATGGGGTGGCCCAGAGCACCTTATTCCCACAAGGAGCTGCGGTGGAAGAAATTCCTGCCCTTCCTGTCACATTTCCAGGACAATACCAGCTTTCTTTATGCCCCAGTCACATTTTTAAATATGTGATTCCCATGCAGACCACTTCTGTGCTTGAAAAAGTTTTTAATTAAAAAAAAGAAGTACATTCGGTCAAAATACAGCACATTTTCTATTAGGACCAAGAAACTAACCCTTGCTTTTCATTTTTTTTAAATGTTTATTTCAGATTAATATGAGGGTAGAAATGATCAGGTTAGAACGTCTGCATTTGGTAGGTACGGTCCTCATAGTTGTGCCCCTCACCAAGGAGGTGTGCCGTCTACCCTGACAGTGTGCCCGTCGGATGGGAGCTCACCAACCTCCTCCCCCCCACCCCCTCACCTCCCTCTTTGCCCCTCCCCCAACCTGAATTAAATAATTTTTTCTTATATGAGTGCCTGGTAGCTCATCTTCTGGCTTCATGCCAGCATGGAGTACATTGGAGACTTTTTTTTTCCATTTTTGGGATAGAGAAAGTTATCCCATTCTATCCAAATTAATACAAAAAATACAAACTCTCCATCTTTTGATGGCTGAATAATGTTCCATGGTCTATACGTATCACATTTTATTAATCCCTTCATGGGCAGATGGGCACTTGATTCCACATCTTGGCGATTATAAACTGAACTGCAGTGAATAAACTGGAGTAAATGTCCTTCTAATTAAACAATTTTTTTTTTCTTCTGGGTGGATCCCTAGTAATGGGACTGTGGAATCAGAGAGAAAGTCCATTTTGAGTTCTTTGAGGATTCTCCACACTTCTTTCCATAGAGGCTGTATTAGTTGCAGTCCCACCAGCAGGGTAAAAGTGTTCCCTTCTCTCCACATCCACACCAGCATCTGTAGCTTTGGAACCTTGTGATGTGGGCCATTCTCACTGGGGTTAGGTGATATTTCAGGGTGGGTTTGATTTGCATTTCTCTGATGATCAGGGAAGATGAGCATATTTTTCAAATGTTTGTGGAAAGTATACCATGCTCTTGGCTATGAAGAATCAATATTTTTGAAAGGTCTACATTACCCAGAGAAATGCACAGATGTAATGCAATCCTCATTAAATTACCAACATCATACTTCGAAGAACTCAGAATAATAACTGTCTCCTTTTAAAGCAGTGGTTCTCAACCTTCCTAATGCTGCGACCCTTTAATACAGTTCCTCACGTTGTGGTGACCCCCAACCATAAAATTATTTTCATTGCTACTTCATAACTGTAGTTTTGGTACTGTTATGAATCGTAATGTAAATATCTGATATGCAGGATGTATTTTCACTGTTACAAAGGGGCTGCGACCCACAGGTTGAGAACCACTGTTTTAAAGGGAAATATACTGAAATTAGGGTCTAAAACTCAAATCCAATCTGCCAACGACACCTTCTTTCCCGTGACTTCCAAAATGCAGTGGGCGTCCTGATCTGCGCCAAGGCACTGTGGGGTCCCTGAGCACAACTCCATGGGTAACGTGAGCAGAGGCCAGGCTGTAATCTATAGGCCGCTCCATGTAGGAATCACATCTTACACTATTCATCCTTACTCCTTGTTAAAGATAAATGCATATTCTTCAAATGTCTCGCTAGCACACACATGGCCAGCGCAGTGAGACCACAAGCAGACCTGCCCGGGGTTAACAACAGAAACCAAGGCAAACCCTGGAATTCAAATTACCTCTCAAGGTAATTTGGGGACAAATTCAAGGATTTTATTCAGACTGACACTGTCCTCTAGTCCCCACCCTACAGAGCATTTTCGGGTCTGTGTGTTGAGAGTGGAGATCTTCACCAAACCCTCACCTGGTGCAGATCTTCCGGGCGGCCGATTTATGTTGGTGTCAGACAAGACACAAGCTGCCATTTCCCGTTTCTGAGGGCAGTGGAGAGTGTGCTGGTCTTGAGTCCCGCTGTACCGGCAGATGACAACCTCCCAGTTTGTTCGTAAACTCCCCACAAGGTACTACTCCTCACTCTCCTGGGAGTATATCCATCCTCCCTCTCTTCTTCCCACACTGGGAAGCAGGACCCTGGTGTCCATCTGAGTCCAAAGAGTTAAATTGCTCCCCGCCCCGTCTCACCTCCACCTCCACCCGGCTGGCCCCTCTCCTCTCCCCGGGCTGGGCCCTGTGATTTATGGAAGACTCCATCTCTCTTTCTAGTAAGCCCCCCACCACGGCCAAGGTCATGAGCGAGGGGGCCCCTCCAAGTTTCCTCCTCTCGTCCTCCTTCACCCTTACTTCGGCGCGGCCTCATGAATCATCCCGTCTCCACATTGAACTCCTGACGCTTCCCTAGCACCAAACTGCCCGACTTCCGCAATTTTTCTTCATTCTCACTAACAATTTGGTAATGAAATATTGATTTTTAGTTAGATTCAAATAGATGTTATTAAGTTTGCATTGATAAATCGTTCCCTTTCTCAGGCTGGAAGTACCTCAGTCAAATTCTAAGTGTGCTCTCATACCTGGTGATGTATTAATCTGACGTGTCTGTCAGCCCGGCGGGGCCAGAGCTGGGGGGTGGGGGGTGCTGTACTAATTGCTGCTGCCTCCCACGGACGGGATAACTCCGGCCTGTGGGTTGTAAGGATTTTAGCCCTGAGACCCAGGTGGGTCAACATTTCCTCGGGGCAGTGGGGAGGGGGCTCCTACTTTTTAAAATGGTACCATTTTTCCATGGAGGCTGGCCTCTCATAGAATGAAGAGGTGGCCAGTTAACTCCGACTTTTCCCTCCCACCTTCATTAAGTGGATATGTGATATCCAGGTTACATCACAAAGCAGTGAGTTTCAACTGCTGTACCGTGAACATTTCTAAAGATCATTACATTATTTTCGAAAGAAGTTCAAACCATGGTAAGTATACTCTGTTTTTTACTCTTTTTTTAAATCAACATAATTTAAGTGTGCCATGAGATTAAAAATGGCTGGAAGGCCTGTGGCTCAAGGAGTAGGGCACCGGCCCCCTATACCAGAGGTGGCGGGTTTAAACTCAGTCCTGGCCACAATTGCAACAACAACAAAAAAAGGCTGGAAGTCTCGGTGCCCATATCATAAGGACAGTGGTTATGGCACCAGCCATATGCACCAAGTCTGGTGGGTTCAAACCTGGCCCAGACCAGCTAAAACAGTGACAACTGCAACAACAACAACAACAACAAAATAGCCAGGCATTGTGGCAGGTACCTGTAGTCCCAGCTACTTGGGAGGCTGAGGCAAGAGAATCACTTAAGCCCGAGCGTTTGAGGTTGCTGTGAGCTGTGATGCCACTGCACTCGACCAAGGGCAACATAGTGAAACTCTGTCCCCAAAATAGAAGAATCTGTGCAGTCACCAAGCCTGGGAAATCTGTCATTTGGGAGATCAGGAAGGCTTACATCAGTGTCCTGGGCAAAGGTGGTCACTTGACCCACCCTGGGCTAATCACCAAGGCTCCGTCCTGACCTCTGCTTATTCAGCAAGGAGGCAGGAGGCCTCTGGGAGACCAGGCAGTGCTTCTCCTGAATGACTTCAAACTGCAATGGGAGTTGGCATATCCTTTCCTATCAGGCAGAAACAAGGGATCAGGAGCCAGAACACATGTTCTGCACTCAGAGCAGGCTGCTCTGGGTCCAGGGCAAGGCTGCAGTGGCGTGCCAGCCCGGGGTCCAGGGACAGCCAGCAATACCTCTTCCCGCCCTGACACTCAGCACCCCCTTTTGTCTTGGGTTTCTCTCGCCTGCACTCGAGAGTCCAGCTTCCCTTCCCCTGAGTCCCGTGAGCCCACTCTGACACCACTTACACGGTCACAGCCTCCAGCTGCCCCCATCTGCACAGATCCTTAGCGCCCAACATCCAAGCCTCTGAGACGTCCTCAGCTCAGCACCACCCACCTCACAGTGATCCACGAGTTCCCCTCCCTTCTCCACTTCTGAACATTTCCCACAACTCTTCTTGATTTTTAGAAGGACCCCTTCTTCCCTGTGTGTCTGACCCCTCTTCATTCCCCTTCTGGAGGCCTCCCCGAGGAATCCCCTCTCCCGTGCCCTCTTTCCTGCCAGGCTGGAAGCCCAGAGTGGGGTGATCTTAATCCAATTTGGTCTTTTGTCACCAGCCCCTTGCACTGTGTTCAAGGGCCCATGACAGATAATATAAACACAGGTCTCACTGAGTATCCATTCATTCACTCTCAGCCTCTCCAGGGCCTACTCAGTCTGCAAAGCCAAGATCAAACGCTGCCTCCCCCCTGAGCCTCTGAAGCCTCTTCAGCAGAGTTAATCTCTGCCCTCCCGGTGCCCCCACACACACTGCCCCCAACTCCCCATCAACATGCATGAGTTAGTGTGTGCGTTTGTATACGCTCCCTTAGCAGCTCACATGGACTAGTGGACTACGTATGTCCTTAGACTGGAGGTAGTTCCTACTGTGTCCGTTACCTACTCTTGAAAATAAGCTCCTTGATGATAAAAATCTGACTTTTTCCCCCTTGGCATCTAGAACAGGGCTTGAAAGAAGCTGAATAAATGTTTGCTGAATTGAATGGAATGGAATCAATTTCGCTGAAGTGGATGGATGGGAATAGGATGGGCTGCCTTTGAGCCCTGGGTGTTTGTCCATATTTCAGTTATAAATGACAACAATACTTAGAACCAACCTCATTTAAACAACAAAAAAAGGATTTGTAAGCTTACTTGAGTCCAGGGCTAGATCTTGCCTCGGGCTCTGCAGGACCCTTGATCTCAAACAGGGTTATTTAAGACTGTCTTTCCCTATCACAGTCTCCATTTCTCTCTGCTCTGGCTCCATTCTCAGGCAGAACTTGGCCTCGTGGTGCTACAATGGCTGCCACAAGCTCCAGCCATCACACTCAGTCCTCCACCAATTAGAAAAGAGATGACTTCTCTCTTTGGACTGCTCCGGGCAAAGACCTGTGTGTTCTGATTGGCTTGGCTTGACCATTACTCTGGCTGGTCCTACAGAAACATCAGGAACTAAAGGAGGAAAGAGTTCCCCAGAGCTAACCCAGAAAGAGCAGATACCCTGACTTGGAGCTGCAGCTCCCTCCCTGGTCTGGCACCCTCCAGGTCACTGAGCCTGGTCCCTCACAATGCAATTCACAGAGCACAGTTGTTCCCTTGGTTACCTGCCCTTCCAACCCAGCCTACCCGGGTCCTTAAAGAAGCTTATGCAAAGAGTGGTCATTCATAAGGAAGCAGTGGTTGACCTCCTACCTGCAAGGGGCTTGGAAAAGGAAATGGGGCACCTGCCCCGTGACTCCTCCTGAGCTTCTGGACAGGGCTGCAGAACCACAGCACAGGGAGGGCACCCTACAGACGTGGGAATGCCAGGGAGGCTAACACTGGGAGTTCAGGTGGGGAGATGCAGGCACCGACACAGACCCCAGTCTGAGCCATCCCTGGGGTGTGTCCTAGAAAGGGACTGGGGTTCCAGCTCTTCTCCACAATGGGGACAGCCAGGAAACACAGAGAAATCCCTGCTGTTCAACTGCCTAAGACTGCTTGGCGCCTGTGGCTCCAGTGGCTAAGGCGCCAGCCACATAAACACAAGGTGGTGGGTTTGAATCTAGCCTGGGCCACCAAACAACAATGACAGCTGCAACCAAAAAATAGCCAGGCATTGTGGTGGGCGCCTGTGGTCCCAGCTACTGGGGAAGTGGAAGCAGGAGACTCCCTTGAGCCCTGGAGTTGGAGGTTGTTATGAGCTGTGATGCCATGGCACTTTACCCAGGGGGATAGCTTGAGGCTCTGTCTCAAAAAAAAAAAAAAAGACTGCAGATGCTCTGACAGAGCTGCTGGGCGCTGCCACCCGTCATCCACCTTCTCTTTCTGATTTCTTCCGTTTCATATCACTGAAAAAAACAAAAGGACCGTGTCCCTTTGTGATTGGCATCATCGTGTCCTCACCCTCTCCTCACGCCCGGCCAACACCCTCCAGAAAACAAAGGAAAATCTTTCTGGGGTCCTGGTGGCCAGCGCAGCACTTGCCCGGCCCTGTCCCCTGCACTAGCTGTCCCCCGTCTGAGCTTCCCAAGCCAGGGCTGTGCCAGGTGTCCTGCAGCAGAGACCAGCCTCTCCCAGCAGAAGGTAACAGAGCTGCCCACAGCCCCAGGGCCTGAGCCCCTGCTGCTCCTGGGTGGGTGAAGGCAGGGCCAGCCGGGCACAGAGGGAGGGGTCTCGGGTTTCACCCCTGCTGTTGGATTTCCCTCTCCTGACCACAGTGAACGCGATTTAGATCTGATTGATTTTATCTGTGAAATGAGCTGAAAATCCCTCCCAGTGAGAAGTGCTCAACTCCCTTCCTCAGCTCAGACAGTCTGGATAAATCAGATTGCCCACACCCAGAGCACTAGTGGGCTGTGGGGAGCAGGCGGGTGGAGGCCTCCAGGTGGGCGGGAAGGTGGGGAGGAGCTGTTCCCATGGTTGCCAAGGCCAAGACGCCCTCAGCAATCCAGTCAACACTGCCCTGTCTCCTAATACCTTGCATCTGATGCTCAAGACGCCTTAGTTCAGGTTCTCCAGAGATAAATCCGAGAGAAGGATATGGGGGCAATTTGTTGATCTGGGAAGGGGTCCCAGGAAGAACCTTTGAGGAACTTGGGATATCAGTTAAGAAAGAGAAAAGTCTGCTGGACCAACCCGATGGCTCATACCTGTAACCCCAGCGCTCTGGAAGTCCCAGGAGGATGGAGGGCTGAGCTCAGGACTTCCAGACAAGTCTGAGGAAGAGTGAGATCCCATCTCTACTAAAAGTAGGGAAACTGGGTCGGGGCCTGTGGCTCAAGCAGCTAAGGCTTCAGCCACATACACCTAAGGTGGCGGGTTCAAATCCCCAGCCCGGGCCCACCAAACAACAATGATGGTTGCAACCAAAAAATGGCCGGGCGTTGTGGCGGGCGCCTGTGGTCCCAGCTACTTGGGAGGCGGAGGCAGGAGACTCGCTTGAGCCCAGGAGTTGGAGGTTGCTGTGAGCTGTGATGCCATGGCACTCTACCCAGGGGGACAACTTGAGCCTCCATCTCAAAAAAAAAAAAAAAGAAAAGAAAAGAAAAGAAATCCAGCCACCTAAAATGTGGAATTAATTTTTTCCACATAAGGTTGAGAGTGCTAACAACTATTTAATTTCCTAGAGAGATCAGGGCGTACTGTTATGAAACACAGTTAGTTAGCCTCACAGCATTTTTTTTTTAATTTCCGTGAAAGAGTTGACTATTTATAGATAAGATTGTCTTTTCCATATTCTGTTTGGTCTTCCAAAGGTGGTGGAGAAGGCATAGAGACTGTGGTGGCTTTGGGGCAGATCCAAGTTACACACCTACTCGAGTGCCAAGGACAGCCACACGAAGGTTATCTTCAAAAGAAAAACTTGTAGCTGACCTTGGAGCAACAAACGTGCCTTGGAGCTACATGGGTCCACATGAATGTACATTTGCACCCACCACCTCCGCCCAGAGGCAGCAAGACCACACCCCTTTGGTTGGTCCATTTCCTCTAATTTGGTCTTGCGTGGATTCATTTGCTAACCCTGCATCTGTTCATTCTTTTATTCCTCTGCATATGACCACACAACCACTAATTCAAACCATGAGTCCTTTAGGGCAGTCAGCTCAAACCTCTATTTTTCACACGAATAGTTTTCACTACAGTAAATTTCTTACCTCTCTGCAGTCAATAGACAAGACAGGAGATGCAGCTTGGAAAGTTTCACACTGCATTTCTTTAATACCGAATGACACAATTTCACACCAACCATCCTGGGCTTCGCAACAAAATGGAATGTGATTTTGGTGGAGGTGATGTCGTCCACTGATATATTCAACTGTCTTCTCTGTGGCTGAGGTCAGGAAGTTGTCTTAAAGAAGATAAATCCCTCCTAAGGAAAAAAAAAAATAACTTCTTTTGAGTTTTAGATCTATGGGCCTGAAATATCAAACAGAAACTTGAAAGATAAAAGAATTCACTAGCTCTTACATATCAGGTGCTGAAGATCAGAAGGATTCTGAGTATTCAGCTACTCCTGCAAAAATGTACAACTAACCAAAGTACAATGAAATAGGCTCCTTTTCATTTAAAAGGCATAAAACAACTCTCGTGAAAGGTTAAGGCTTTACAACACCCTATTAATGTTCAAAGCTTTTAAATAGCAACTTGAGTTGTTGAAAAGCATGTCAAGTGATTTTTTTTTTCTCTTCCCTGTGATTATTCCTTGCAAGGTCAAAAGTAGGATCAATCACTTACTAAGAACTCCTCAAGAGCTCATAAACCCTTACGATGTCCATCACATCTCTAGAACTTACCTCAAATAACCAAAACTTTAAACTCGCTGATAAATAACTCCATGTTTCTGTCTCCTTACCTATGGTGGCAATCACCATTCTACTGGCTGCTTCTTATTGCCCAGTCTGGTCTCCAACCCAGGAATTGGAGACCAGCCTGGGCAATATAGCAAGACCCCATCTCTACCAAACAAAGCCAAATAAAAATTATGTTAAGCGGGTATATGTCATGTGAACTGTTGTTAGTGCACTCACAACAAGACACCCCCCACAAAAAAAAAAGATGCATTCACACACAAATTGTTTGTAGGTGATGGACATTTTTGCTACTTTTATAGTGATGATGGTATCACAAGATGATACTATTGTCCAGAACCAAACTCATCAAATTAGATCCATTAAATACCTACCTGTCTTTTCTCTATATCTCAATAAAGGTGGGGGGGGGGAAGTTAAGTCAAGAAAATTCCCCACCAATTTTAAAAATGGAAACAGAAGTAACAAGGAGAAAGCTTATTCCCGTGTTACAATTTTAAACATTGATACTTTACATAACAGGCTTCATGGTAATGATGCAACTATCCCCAAAGTCGGGGGAGGAGAAAAGATGGTCTCATTCTGACACACAGGTGCACAGGCCCTGTCATCTCATCTCCAAATAAATATTGGTGCAGTGGGTGCAAAATTTGAATAGATAAAATTATTGATCAGGAGGGGGTGAAACTGTCTCCAGGTAATGCTTCCCCCCGCCTTTGCCAGCGGGAACCCCACACATTCTGTTTCCTGCAATCTCTCTCTGACACACACAGGTGCACGGGTTCTCACCCCTCTCCACCCTGCCCTGGTTTCTGCCTCAGTTCCAACACGTGTGTCTGGAGTCAGCCTTGCAGCTAATGAATAAACCCCAAGGAACGTGCTGAGCCTGCGAGATTAATTAGGCTGCTGAGCTGGGCTCAGGCTGGGCTGTGCCTGCTCCGTGAATACGAACAAACAGGTTCAGCCCTTAGCTGAGCAGCGGCCCCAATTTCAGCATCACGGGGCGTCCTGGTGGTCCATTCGCCAGGAATAAACTGCAGCTCTTCCGTCTGCCACGGTTACTTTTCGTGTTTATTTATTGAATTTCATTTTAAGCATTTTTGTTTTGTTTATGTTTTTTTTGTAAGAGTGGGCACAGCTGTGCAGAGCAGCTCTGACGCCAGCGTTGCACAGGGCAAGGGCTCCCTCTATCGGTAGCCCCAAGGTTTTGCTCTTGTTTTTTTGTTTTTGGGTTTTTGTTTTTTTTTTTTTAATCGAAGCCAGTCAGCAATTCTACTGAAATATTTGGTTGTTTTTTGGCACAGGAACTGGCTGGGACTTGGGGAAGGATGGAGAGTTACACAAGTGAAGCCTTTGTCTGAATTTTCTCTGCATTAAATATTTAAAGCTCCTCAAAGACTATGTTGTCTAGTAGGATGTAAGCACTCTAATTTGTACAAATAATCAACATATCAAATCCCATAATGGCATAAATGTATCTATGACCTATGTACAAATAATTTTTTAAAAATTACAAATAAAAGAAAAAGAATTATTTTTAAAAGGAATCAATTGATTAGATTGTCACAATTATGCCGTTTCTGGTGTTTGAAGGCCATCTGGTGGGGTTTGCAATGTACCCTCTTATTCATATCTTTAATATATTTACTAGAGCTTTTTAAGGATGCATTAGTATGATATAATCTGAGATAGCAGCATTCAACCCGCTGTGAATTATTTGGGAATTTAGCCTTAATGGCCCCTCTTACCCATTCTGTTCTTTGTTTCATAGCTAAAGGAGTTTATTATTTGGTGCACTTAATTCTTACTTCTTTTTTTTAAGTTTTTTTTCTTTTTTTTTTTTTTTTTTTGCTGGGGCTGGGTTTGAACTTGCCACCTCCGGTACATGGGGCCAACACCCTACTCCTTGAGCCACAGGCACCGCCCAAATCTTACTTAATTCTGTCAGACTCACCATACAATATCGTCATCGACCCATCAGTATGTGTTAAGTCCTACATCATTTTAACTTCATTACATCTTATTTCCTTGTTCTACAAAGAAACACCACAAATGCTTCTACCCTCCATGTAAGTAGGAAGAAAAATGAAGGTGTGTCAATCATTTGGTGTAAAAAATTAAATTAAAAAAGAAAAAATGTTGGAGAGCACGAGAGTTCGGGGCTCCCAAGCAGAACTGACATAGAGTTAGAAGGACAGTCTTGCAAGATAAGTCAGGTGAGACCCTGAGGCCAGGGACAGAGATGACTGCAATTTGCATTTGCAAGCGATAAGAACTCTTAGAGGCCAGAAGTCACACTGTAGTGAACATAAGTTTTAAGATCATTCCTGTGAATCCTGCCCTCTAGTACAGATACCCTGGAAATATAGCAAGGCAGTTGGTCTCTTGATTAACTTACTTTACATGTCAAAGGTGAGGAATAATGAAAATGCAGGTGTGGTCCCCATCGACTGCCTTTGAGCCATGCCTTTGAGATGGGGCTACCTGGAGATGACCTTGAACCATGCCTTGAGATGGGGCTACCTGGACATGACCTTGAACTATGCCTTGAGATGGGGCTACCTGGACATGACCTTGAGCCATGCCTCAGACCGTTGGACGGCTGGACTGTGGACCCCGGGATGAGTCAGCTGCTAAGTAGGACAGGCAGCGGTGGCAAAAACACCCGGCGGGCTAGATAAATGTCCTAGGCGGGCTGCATGTAACCCTCGGGTCATAGTTTGAGGACGCGTATCCTAGAGCATGAGTGGAACTTAATAATGATGGATTTGGATCAAAATCCCCAGTTGATTTGTTTTTGCTCAATGCAAAAGCCGCATGACTGTGATATTTTGGTGTTAAGACCATTGCCTTTGAGCAAACAATGTAACCAAACACACGTTTTTAGTGCTGTCGTGGCCACGAGTCAACATAAAAGGCTTCTCATAAGCACCTTCCATTCACTGTATACATCTCTTTCCAAACATATCGTTTCCCAAAATATATCTTGGAAAATCTCAAGATCTTCAGGGAATATGTGAGTGCCGTGATTGCAATCAAATTGAATTTTTTTTTTTAATTTTGCTTTACCTCCACTACAAATGTTTTTACCTATTCCTTGGTATTCATCCCAGGCTGACTTTATTAAATATTTTGTTTCCTTTACTAGTTCTGGGTTAATTCAGCCATAGAGGTTTCTTTTAGGCAACCTGGGTTTGACTTAGATGGACACGTCTTCGCCCCACAAGACGTGTGCTCTGACATATAGCATTATTCTAATAATGCAAAATAAAAATCCAAAATATAGTGTTATAATTTTTTTTTTTGAGACGGAGCCTCAAGCTATCCCCCTGGGTAGAGTGCCATGGCATCACAGCTCATAGCAACCTCCAACTCCTGGGCTCAAGTGAGTCTCCTGCCTCCACCTCCCAAGTAGCTGGGACCACAGGCACCCGC
>CAUYQV010123294.1:0-13410 GCA_963574575.1 Galagoides demidoff | reverse complement strand
TTTTTTTTTTTTTGAGACGGAGCCTCAAGCTATCCCCCTGGGTAGAGTGCCATGGCATCACTGCTCATAGCAACCTCCAACTCCTGGGCTCAAGCAAGTCTCCTGCCTCCGCCTCCCAAGTAGCTGGGACCACAGGCGCCCACCACAACGCCTGGCCATTTTTTGGTTGCAGCCATCATTGTTTGGTGGCCCGGGCTGGGGATTTGAACCCGCCACCTTAGGTGTACGTGGCTGGAGCCTTAGCCGATTGAGCCACAGGTGCCGACCCCCCCTTTACTTTTAAACATGCTGGGGCTATATGGTGAGGCTGTGGGCAGAAGGAAATGCTATTTCCCCCATGGTGCCACATAGTTAAGTGTGAGAAGTGGAAGGGGGCCTGGGGAGGAGCAACTGACATGTCTTCTGCTTTTAAACAAAAAGGGAAAAGAGTTTCAAACATGTCCCAGAGAGTTAAGGGACTGTTCCTATGGGACCTAGGCTCTCCAGCCTGCTCACACTAACTCCCGGGGGGCCTCTTTCTACTGCTCAGGATAGACCCTTATTCAATACCATGTGGATTTCACCTTATCTGTAAAATGAATACACAGGTCACTGGGAAAGAGGGAGCCCTTGGGGCTCCTGGGAATCCCTCCCTCCTGGCTGCTCACATCTACCGTGTTTCCCTGAAAATAAGATCTACCCCCAAAATAAGCCCTAGTGGGATTTCTATTCATTTGTTAAATATAAGCCTTACCCCAAAAATAAGACCTAGTGATGGGTGTAGCTATGCAGTGTATCTGCATAGCCACGCAATGCATTTCCACCATACATTTCAGTGCAGAGTGGTAAGGAAGACTGGAATATCTTTTATCTGCCACAGCTCCTTTCTCCAAGCTGTCTGCACTTGCAGGGTGTTCATGTGGTAAATGCAGTTGCAGGCATCCTATTGCGCACATGCGAATGGCTAGGGGAAAGGAGTTCACGCATCACTAGCGCTAGCCCCACCAACAAGGTCGGCTCCCCCGTCAGGTTCCAGAAGGTGACTTAACTAGATTTGAATAAATGTAGATTGTTGTATTGCACTTAATAAAAATAAGACATCCCCTGAAAATAAGTCCTAGTGTATCTTGAGAAAAAGTAAATATAAGACAGTAGGCTCAGCACCTATGGCTCAAGTGGCTAGTGCGCCAGCCACATACACATAAGGTGGCGGGTTCGAATCCAGCCCGGGCCCAGCAAACAACAATGATGGCTGCAACCAGAAAATGGCCTGGCGTTGTGGCGGGCGCCTGTGGTCCTAGCTGCTTGGGAGGCTGAGGCAAGAGACTCGCTTGAACCCAGGAGTTGGAGGTTGCTGTGAGCTGTAATGCCCCAGCACTCTACCCAAGGGGACAGCTTGAGGCTCTGTGTCAAAAAAAAAAAAAAAAATACAAGACAGTATCTTATTTTTGGGAAAACATGGTAGTTGACTGTGAGGTCACTGAGGGTGTCTATTACCCTTGTCTTATTTTTCCTGGACCATCTGTAGCCATGCATTCACCCTACTCTGACCCCAGAGAGATCTAACACCATATCATGAGTCCCCTTCTCCTAGAACTAATTCCAGCTTTCATGACCTTCCAAGGTCTAGGCCTCCATCCTGGAGAACTCCCAGCCCTAGCTTCATTCTGCATCACCTGCCTGAGCACATGGGTTTATAGAGCCCTGGGAGGAACCTGCTCCATTGACCTGTCATATATCATCTGCTTACGTAGGGATTGTTATCCTAGGTAAGCTTCAAAAAAGTTGGGAATCTTTTCCTATTCCCATGACTTTTGATCTTTCAAGGCCTTTCAAATCATAACTGTTCTATGACACTTTTCCTCCAGTCAGAATGAATCCTCCTCTGACTGCGAGACCTTACAAAGATTTCAGCTCTCAATCACTCAGCCAATTTGTACTAGTTACAAATGTGGGCTTAAGAGACTTCTTGGGTTTAAATCTCACAATGTCCTGACATCAGTGAGACCTTGGGAAAATCTCTGTCCTCTATACAACAGAGATAGTACTGAGATCTGTGTCCCAGGCAGGCTTGTTGGAATTGTAGTACACACACAATACTAACTGCAGTGCCTGTTAGGCAGTCAACTGTCACTGTTATTATAGTTGTGAATAATTAGACAGTCTCCAAATATACCAAGAGCTCACCCTTGCAGGCAGTGCTATCTGCCTGGAATGTTCTTTTCCCCTTCCACTAGCAGGTTTCTATTTTTTCTTCAGAGATTACCCCCTCTAGGAAGTCTGACTTTTGATCTCCTATCATAGAGGTCTGTCCTCTGCCTTGGGATGCCACTGTCTCTGTGCATCCCCATCATAGCTCTAAGATCTTAGTCCTAACTCATTTTTGACCCCAGCATTGCCTAATATATAGAGGGAGGCTTTAGAACACACAAGCTAAATGAATCAATGAGACATACTCAGAGAACAAGCCATCTGTACTTGTGTGTGCTCCTCCTACCAGACTATGCATGCCTTCTGAGGGCAGAGCCTATATCTGACTCATTGCATCACCCAGTCTGGAGCTGAGTGCCTGAGTACCTACAGATTTCTTTTGACATTGTCAAAATTGAGATGAAGTCAAGTGCCTTTCTCCAGCAGGCAGAGCCAAGTCCTGGGTACCCAAAGTCCTGGGAAAGCTAGGGCTGGGGGGACAGGCAGAGGATCTTAAGAGGTATACAAGAGTGCCCAGCACAGACCTGGCATGTGGTCAGTGCTCAGAAAAGGTTACCTGATGTTGCTGGGCACCAGGGTGATGCAGTGCAAAAAGCCTTGGTAAACCCTGCTTTGCAACATCCAGGCGGAGTGACCTGGTACAGATCATGTCGCATCTCAGAGCTTCAGTTTCCCCTCAGGCAGAGAAAGATGACAAGAGAAGCCTGGCATGGTTATTCTGAGGTGTCAGTGGGTAAGAGATTAGGGTGGCTCCTGGTATATGGTGGGTGCCAGATCAGCTTGCCAGAGGGGGTCCTCTTTCTCAAGAGGTATCCACACTTGCTGTTGCAACCAAATCCTTTTTATTGTTGCTCCTCAGCTCTATCACACGAAGGCTGTGTCCAGTTGCAACAGCCCACTCGCTTCACTGGCCCCTAGTGCAGCCTGACACAACTGCAATGTGTCTTCAAGTGCCAGTGGCTGGGATGTCTCAATGATGGCAATGGTCTCCCCCAGCTCTGTGCACATGATAGTCTGCTGAGGCTCAGGGGCTGGGGCAGGAGGTGGTGACCTAGGAGGCTGCAGTGTCATAGTCCGGGCTCGGGCATGGACCCGCTGATGCAGTCGCAGGCCTGCCATGGCACGGAACCAGCGGCCACAGGTCCCGCAGTAGTAGGGGCTCTTGTTGTAGAGACCAGTGATTGGGAGGCGGGGGGCACGAGCAAAGGCGACTGGCCGCAGGTGCAGCCGCCGGTGCTGCTGTAAGTTGGAGCTCTGAGTGAAGCGCTTGCCACAGTCCAGGCACTGGTAGGGACGCACACCTGTGTGGGTCAGCTGGTGGCGGCTAAGGTTGGCCAAAGAAGCAAAGGTCTTGCCACATGAGTGACACTGGAAGGGTCTCTCACCTGTGTGTGTCCTCAGATGGTTGCGAACATGGATCAGTTTCTTAAAGCCCTTGCCACAAACGCCACAGCGGTGTCGCCGTTCAGGGGGCCCATGTACTGCACGCCGGTGCCGTGAGAGCCGGGAAGCTGAGGCAAAGGACTTAGAGCACTGTGGGCAAGGCAGCTGGGCAGGTGGGGCTGGGGGTGGAGGTGGGGGGCTAGGCTCAGCTGGAGCTGGGGAAGCTGTTCCAGCCATGGCAGGCACTCCACTTTTGCCAGCATGAGTGCGCCTGTGGTAGAGGAACTTGGTCATGTTGCTGAACGTCTTGCCGCAGCGACAGCGATGCAATGGGTTGGCAGTGTGGGCCCGCCGGTGGGCCACCAATGTGAGTTCTGTGCCAAAGCCACGGCCACAGTCTACACAGAGGTAGCGGGCCTCCCCGCGGTGCAGCCGAAGGTGCTGCTCTAGTGAAGCTGCTTTCTTGAAGACCTTGGAGCAAGTTGTACACTCGTGTGTGCCACCTACATGGGCCCGCCCATGAGCCAGCAACCTGTTGGCTGAGCTGAAGCTGCGCTGACACTGACTGCAGTGGAAGGGGTGGGTTGCTGATGCTGGGCCACAAGCTGTCCGCCGGTGTCGTCGACGTGCCCCTGCTGAGGTCTGGTGCTGGGGACAATCCCCACAGCCCTGGGCCTGGCTAGCTGTGGACTTGTCACCTCCCACAGTATCATCACCAACCTCTGCCACTGCCTCCTCCTCATCCTCTGTCTCTTCATCATCCTCTTCATCTTCATCTTCTTCCTCCTCCTCTAGCCCATTGCGCTCTTCTTTCTCTAGAGAGTCAAAATGGGTGCCCTGATGCTCCAAGAACTCCTCAGGGGTAGCACAGAGGGCAGAACACTCAGGACACTCATAGGGCTCCATTTTGACTTCAAGTGGTGGAGGACGTGGAGGTGGTGGTGTTGGGGGAGGCAAAGGAGGTAGCACTAATGGCTCAACTGCTGCAGTAGAAAGGTGCTGGCCTTTGCGATGAGCCACCCATAGCTCAGGCGAGGGGAACAGCACCTGGCATTCCCCACACTGATATTGGATCTGGCTTGCAGACTCCCGGAGGTGGGAATCCTGGTGGACCAAGAGCTCACTAGGGGAGAGGATGATCTGGTTACATTCACCACACTGGAAAAGTCCCTCCTCAGAGCCTGGCATTAGCTCTGGTGCCAGGCCAGCATCCTGGGTGGTCAGGGCCTCTTCCTCTGAGACGGTGAGTATATGCTGCTCCTGGTGTGAGAGGACTTCCTCCAGTGTGTTGTAGAGGCTGCCACACTCAGAGCACATGAACTGGTGGTGCTGGAAGAATAGAGATGAAGCAAGGGCCTCCCCTGGTGTCATCTCAGTCACCTCTGTTGACATCTCTGTCATTTCCCCTGACATGGGTGTTGACATTTCTATTGCCCCTGATGACATCTGTGTCGGCATCTCAGCCATCTCAGCTACTACCTCTGCCATTGCAAGGAAGGCAGCCTAGAAAAAGAGGGGTGGAAGCTGGTGAGACACTAAGGAGAGAAGGGATAGTCTCAGGAGTTTGCTTGTCATCCCATTACTTACCAGCTTCAATCAATCAAGAAGTCTTACTTCAAAGTTTGTATCTCAGTCTCTGAAGATGATCCTGTGTCTCTGAAGCCTACAAATGCCCCATGGTAGTCATGTTCTCTGCAGGAGAGAGAACACGTCTCAGCCTGGCCTCTGATACTGCCCTCTTTACCCAGAGAGTCAGTCATCTCCTTCTGAGAATACAACAGCCTTGCTTGTTGTACTATTTCCTCTTTGTGCAATACCTTTCCTCCTTCTCTTAGACACACACACACGTACACTAAAGTATTTAATTACACAGGCCCTAGAACCGAGCTGCTCTTAACTTAAATCTGAGTTACCACTTCCTCTCTCCAAGACTATTTTCTCATCCATAAAATGGGGCTAAAAGTAGTACTCACACACAGTACGTGGTACTTGTTAAAGTTTAGCTATAACTATTATTTAGAATTCTTCAGAAAGGTTGTTTTTGTATCCTAAGTCTGTAATGCTGCTATTTCCTCTGCCAAGAAAGTTCTCTCCTTTTTTTTTTTTGTCTGGCAAACTCCTACCCAGCACCTCTTCTGTGAGCCTTGTCTGGCAACATCTCTGCATCCTCAGGGTGGTGGCGACACTCTCCTCTGCAGGATTCCTACAGTATTCTATGCCACCCTTAGCACAGCAAATATGATAAACTTGGGATGGCATCTTTACTACTCACCAGACTGAGAGCTTGAGAGAAATTCTTTTGAGGGTTTGATTCATCGTGGGGGTTCCAGTTACAAATAAAACGACTTACCAGGGACAAGAATTTTAACTTTCAAACTTCCCTCTATGTGTCCTGTATTCCCTTCTACTTGTGTGAGCTCAAGTCAACTCAGTCCCTTTCACACAGCAGGAGCTCAGAGGCAAATAACTGCCCCCCTTCCAGGCCTAGCTGCTAATCTTGTGAATCTAATGTCTACCTTATCTCTTCTTCACCTCATCTGTTAGTGCCAGAGGACAGGTGGAGTTTAGCTTACAGCTCTACAAAATAAGTTTCTCATATTAAGCTCCCAGAAGGCGGGGATTTTAGCCTGTTCATCACTGAGGTATTTCCAGTGCCAAGAATGACGCCTAGCACACAGAAGGCACTCAGTAGATAGTGAATGAATAACGATCCCTAGGGAAATGAGGCCCTGGGATTTTAACTGTCTCTGTGCACATTCCACTTCTATCAGACTAACTCTCCCATTAGACCATGAATTCCCATAAAACAGCCCAGTACAGACCCTGCTTTCTGTTGATGGCTATAAACGCTCCCTGAGTAAATGATTCACTAAAAAGCCCATGAGTTAAGCCTCTTTATCTACTATTTCAACTTTCTCACTAATGTTTGAGTTGCCAGGAGTCTGCATACAACAGCCATTTCATAAAACATCTTCCTGGAATTAGTCAAACAGCGGCCCAGGAGTTCTATTTTTCCTTGTTTACAGCCCCATTCTGAACAGAAACTCCCTTCGGTCTAGGCCTAGTGCCTGCTGCAGAGCTTGCAAAAAGCATGCACTCAACAAATGTCTCTCGAGAAGGCGGCCTAGGAGGCCTGAAATTGGCACTTTGCTTGCTGGTCTACATTCTCCTTTCCCAATCTTGGATTGTGATCTACCACGGAGAGGAATGGGGGGTTTCATACAGTAGATTAATAAGTCCGTCAAGGAATGAACTCACCAGAGACCTGGAAGTTCAACTTTTCCGCTGCACAACCCTTTTCTTTTACCAGACTCAACTCGGCAGTCTGAGAACTCCTTGCAGAGCGTTGGGAGTAGGGTGGGGGCGAGCTCAAGAGTAGGGTCTTCCACACCTCAACATCAACCAACGCTGCGGGGTACACAGGAAGGAGTGCTCTCCTTCCATCCTGCGTCGCTCCCGCCCTAGCACAGGCCCCAAAGCTCTTAGACCCCTGGTGTCCCCTTCGTTCTCCCTCCGCCTTCTCCTTACGCCCAGCGTCCTCTACCCAGGCCCACCCCGCGGCACCCTCACCAGTTTCTCTCGCCTCCTGCAGCCCCAGCGGCTCTTGACACAGACCCTCAGATCCAGTCGTGTGGGACCCCCTCACTATCCGCACCTCCCATTGGGCGGCGCCCTTACCCGTGACGGCCAATCAGAGCCGGTAGCGCAGGCACGCGGCCTTGCGCCTGCGTATTGACACTCAGGCGGGGCTCCATGCACTCTCCACGCACACAGCTGAGCCCCGTGGGTGGGGCTCGAGGCTAGGAGACGCGCCTGCGCAGTTCTCCACAGTCTGAAAGTCCAGCAGAAAGAGGTGGGCACCCTTGGAGAGCTTGGGCGCGTGGGCTGCGGAAGACCTTCGACAGATGCCATTTCATAGCTGAAAAGACTGAGCATCTCTGACAACAAAGGTTTGGAGCTCGACACATTTGGTTTCTTTCCTGGCTTCAGTTTTACTGGCATAAAGTTGGTTTGAGTTACTTCACCTCAAAGGTTGTTGAGGGGATTGGATGATGTCACACACGTAAAAGCATTCAGCATGGCTCGGCGCCTGTGGCTCAAGTGGCTAAGGCGCCAGCCACATACACCTAAAGTGGCGGGTTCGAATGCAGCCCGGGCCGCCAAACAACAATGAAGGCTGCAACCAATAAAAATAGCCGGGCGTTGTGGCGGGCACCTGTTGTCCCAGCTACTTGGGAGGCGGAGGCAGGAGACTCGCTTGAGCCCAGAAGTTGGACGTTGCTGTGAGCTGTGATGCCACGGCATTCTACACAGGGGAACAGCTTGAGGCTCTGTCTCAGAAAAAAAAAAAAAAGCATTCAGCACAAGGTCTGATACTCCGCGGGTGCCCAGCATAACCCATCTAAAAAGGACACAATCCTTCCTGGCTTGTAAAATTGCTTTCCAGCCCCTCCCACTCCTGATTTGATTTAATGATAGTCACTTAGGAGGCGCCCATTGTGTGTCCGGCTCAGGACCGTGCTTCCATAGGAGGGTGACCATTGCCATCCATCTGTTTCACAAGTAGGGAAACAGAGTCCCAGAGAGCAGACGGGAAGAAATCCTTCGTCTTCTTTTGTTTTTTTTGAGACAGAGTCTCACTTGGTCGCCCTCAGTAGAGTCGGTAGAGTGCCGCGGTGTTACAGCTGCCAGCAACCTCCAACTTAGGTGATTCTCTTGCCTCAGCCTCCCGATTAGCTGGGACTACAGGCGCCCGCCACAATGTCCGGCTATTTTTTTTGTCGCAGTTTGGCCAGGGCCGGGTTCGTACCCGCCACTCTCGGTATATGGGGCCGGTGCCCTACCCACTGAGCCACAGGCGCCGCCCCAGAAATTCTTCTGAGGCCACTGCTGCAGACCAAGCAGAGCCAATACTGGGTCAGTGCCAGGCAAAACCCAGGTCTCTTGCCTTCCAAGGGGAGATAATTTCGGGGTTAGGAACCGGTCTGGGGGACTTATCTCAACCACGTGCAGGCCCTAACTTTGAGTCATCTAAGTGCGGGTGGGGTGGCGGTCACACCCAAAGGCCCCGTGGCGAGGGGACCGCTGACACCCTGACTCCGCAGTTTTGACTCTGACTTCCCCGACAGACCTCTCTGGTTGGTGCAGGTTAGGGAATGGGAATCTGGGCTGCTCTGTAACCTTGGAGGGCAGAAATTGGAAGGGGTTATCAAGGGACTGTTCTGACCCCGGGTAGGGATGTCTGACTGCGATGAGGGTTCAGGATGGATGCTGTTGGGATCCCCGATGGATCCCAATCGGGGTAGAGAAGTCTTGTGAATTGTTAGGAGGTATCAGTATGAGATGAGGAAGTACTGGTTTCTAACAGGGGAAGAAACTTATAGGTGGGGGGCGGGGTTTCTGTTGAATCGGGGTGTGTGTGTTCCAGTCGGGAGCATTAAGGCATCACAGTTGAGATTTGATGCCTCATGACCTATTCCCGGTTGCCACTAGGAGAGAGGGACAATCTAATGGAGGAATGTCAGGGTTTCGATCGTAAGAGGGCGAGGCACTCTGATGAGTCGGGAATGTGGTTGTGGTCCATTGCCGCTAACAGCTGGGGCCGGTGGTAATGTGGCTGTCTAGATCTTAATGAAGAGGGGGCTGTACTCCATGAGAGGAATAGTTCCAAAAAGTTGTGACATGGGGCTACAGGGACCCTGTGGCTTAAGACACGAGCGGAAATTAGGGACCTTGGAACCCAGCGATATTTCAAACCCTAGACTCGGCGTCGCACTCATTCTGCGCAAGCGCAGCACAGGCACGCCGAAACACTTCGGTTAGGGGCGGGGCTTAAAGGCATTCTGCGCTTGCGCCTAAGGGGCGTGGCGGTCGCACCTGCGCGAGTTGGGGGACGGAGGAGGGGCGAGGTGACGCAGGCGTAATAATAGAGAAGGTGCCAGAAAGATCCAAAACAAGTGGCTGCGGCCGTCACCCGGGAGTCTTCGGACGCCGGAATCTGGTGAGGAGGTAGCGTGGCCTAATGGCGACATTGGCGTGTAGATGGAACCACCTAAGCGGTGGGAGAGAGGGAGGGATTGCCCCTTCAGGGAGATTGCCCCTTTGGCTTTGGACAGTGCCACCTGTGTGGAACAAATAGGGCTGCCTTGGTTGGTCCCACTTACAGTTTTGGAGCCCTACCACATGGGTGGAGCCGTGGACTAATAGGATGGCAGCACTGGGGAGCCAAAGGGCAAGTTCGGGCAGTATTACCCAGCGTCGAAGGGCAGCAGGCAGGGTGGCCCGGTATGGGCCCTAGGTTTGTTCGGGCCGCATAGCTTGGTCGGGTCCGGAGGCTGGTTGGGAACATACCACTTAGGGAGGGGCGTTCAGGCTCCGCGAGGCCCACTGGTCAGATCGACTGGGGTCTGGCGTCTCTACTTGTTACTAAGGGACCTCGGGCGAGACCATTCCCTTCCGGGGGAAGGGGAGGCTGAGACAATTGAGGTGTGGGAGCAGCCTTTCCTGGAGCTACAGGGTGGGGAAGGTGCATCGGCGGTGTGGGCTTCGGGTCCCCGCGTCGCTGACCACTGCCTCCTCTCCACTGGGTGGGTTCTAGGCCTCGGTTCTGAGCTTGTACCGCCTCCCTCCCCTGGGAATGGCGTTGTCTGGGTCGACCCCGGCCCCGAGCTGGGAGGAGGATGAATGCCTGGACTACTACGGGATGCTGTCGCTTCACCGTATGTTCGAGGTGGTGGGCGGGCAACTGACCGAGTGCGAGCTGGAGCTCCTGGCCTTCCTACTGGACGAGGCCCCCGGCGCTGCTGGCGGCTTGGCCCGGGCCCGCAGCGGCTTGGAGCTGTTGCTGGAGCTGGAGCGCCGCGGGCAGTGCGACGAGAGTAATCTGCGGCTGCTGGGTCAACTCCTGCGTGTGCTGGCCCGCCACGATCTGCTGCCTCACCTGGCGCGCAAGCGGCGCCGGCCAGGTAGGGTTGAATTGGGAGGGTGCCAGACTTCCGGTCAGGAGAAGGTCTTTCTCCTGCTGGGCCCCCGTAGTGCCCTGATATCGACAATACCATATCAGCCTGCTTGTGTCCTATTCCACTTCCTCATCTTCCTAGAATATCAATGAGAAACACAAGAGGGAGGAGGCATGACTTTGGGAGGGATGAGTGTGTAGAATTTGGCCACATCAATAATGATCATGGCCCTGTGTAAGGTGGGGGGGGGGCTTATTTGTGCCAGGTACAACTGTAAACTCTTTTTATGAACTTTTTATATAGTCCCAGTAATCCCACAGGAGGAAGTCCTGTTACTTTTTCTACTGTACAGGGAAAATAAGTTCAGAGAAATTAAACAACTTACCCACAGACAAGAACTGAATCTGCGTACCAGGCGTGGGGGGCTATAACGTGGTTTTAACAAGGTGTTTGTTCCATCAATCTTGCATTTGGGGGGCAGTGAGACAAAACAGATAAGCACTTAAGTTATTTTTTGATATGGCTGTAGAGAGACTAGGAAAGGCAGCAAAGTGAAAGAAGTCTCTTTTAGATTGGATAACCAATGAAGAACTTTCTGAGGAAATGGCATATGAATTGAGGCTGTTTTGCTAGCTATGTGTAGATCTCGAAGGAGCAAATTCCTGGCAGCATCCAAGGCCTGAGTTGAGAATGAGCTTAGCATCATCAGAGGCCAGTGTAGCAGGAGCAGAGGGGATGTAAACAAGGGCACAGAAGTAGGTGAGAAGCCATGTTGTGAAGGGGCTTGCAGATAATGTAGCTAGAAAGTGTGAGAGGCAGGATTCAAACTTACTTGGTTTGTTGCCAGAGTTAATGCCCTTACTCCTTGTGAGAGAGGCCCTCTTGAGGATAGCAGTCTCGAGGTGAGGAGCTGGGAGGGTTTAGGAGCTGGGAGGGTTTCAGTCAGCCAGGAACCTTGTGCATGTATACACTTTTTTTTTTTTTTTTGAGCCAGAGTCTTACTTTGTCACTCTCAGTAGAGTGCTATGGCATCATAGCTCACAGCAACCTCAAACTCTTGGACACAAGTGACCCTCTTGCCTCAGCCTCCCAAGTAGCTGGGACTACAGGTGCCTGCCACAAATGCTCAGCTATTTTTAGAGATAGAGTCTAGCTCCTACTGGTTTCTGACTCCGGAGCTCAAATGATCTACCTGCCTCAGCCTCCCAGAGTGCTAGGATTATAGGCATGAGCCACTGGGCCTGGCCCATGAACAAGCTTTTTAGCCTCTGGCTGGGTCACTGGCTCATTTGGGGAGGAGAGATTATGGCCTTCCCTGACCCAGAGTAAGCCCATGGGATTTAGATGACCAGGAAAAGGACAGCTCTAGGGAAGGGCTGACTGTTTTTAGAAAAATTTGTCTGAGGGTCAGGCTGTAGAAGAGATTTGGGGAGTCTGCAGAGAGGCTTCCTTATTCCTTACGGCCTCAGGGAGAGCTGGAGATAGTTGGTGGGTGGGTGGGGGAGGTGAAGAGATCATTGTGGGGATCCTGACTGTGACTACTTACAGACTGAGCTATGTAGACAACAGTTGGCTGGCATGGAGTGGTGACAAGTCGTCTGTCTCTGGAGGCAGCTGAGCGAAAGGTGTTTTAGAAGTAGATATTTGGACTCTACCTGCTAGGGAACTTAGGCACCTGTGGTGCAGGCTTCCTTGTAAGAGTGGGAATTGGAGGCAGGCCGAATGCTTTTTCCCATTCTTCTCTTGGGCCAGTGTCTCCAGAACGATATAGCTATGGCACCTCCAGCTCTTCAAAGAGGACAGAGGGCAGCTGCCGGCATCGTCGTCGGCAGTCAAGCAGTTCTTCAGATTCTCGGCAGGATCAGTGTGAGACAGGTGAGTCCACCTGGGTGGGCATGAGGGCAGTGTCACTCTCTTCTTTCTGAAGCTAGCTGAACCTTCTCCATCCTGAGGGAACCTGAAGAAGTCTTTCTGTCTCATTTTCATTGTATGTGTGTGTTTATTGCTACAGAAATACTTTTCTGGAGCAGCATAGAATTGTGTGTGGTTTCATGTTTCATTTAAATGGCATTACAAAACATTGTGGGTATTGTTCTTCATCTGGCTGCCTTCACTAGACATATTTCTGAGTTCTGTTTGTATTCAGTACCTCTGATTGGTTTCTTTTACTTGCCATGCCCCAGTTAATTTATTCAATCTCTCCTCTTTAGTTTTTTTATATTTTGTTATATTATAACAGTGCTGGCTCGGCGCCTGTGGCTCAAGTGGCTAAGGTGCCAGTCACATACAGCTAAGGTGGCGGGTTTGATTCCAGCCCAGGCCCACCAAACAACAATGACGGTTGCAACCAAAAAAGTAGCCAGGCGTTGTGGCGGGTACCTGTGGTCCCAGCTACTTGGGAGGCGGAGGGAGGAGACTCAGCTCACTTGAGTCCAGGAGTTAGAGGTTGCTGTGAGCTGTGATGTCATGGCACTCTACCCAGGGGGATAGTTTGAGGCTCTGTCTCAAGAAAAAAAAAATTGTAACAGTGCCATTCAGTTTTGTTTTGTTTGGTTTGGTTATTTTGGCCAGGGCTGGGTTTGAACCTGCCACCTTCAGCATATGGGGCAGGCGCCCTACCCTTTTGAGCTACTGGTACTGCCCCTCTTTAGTTTTTTTTTTTTTATTATGTAAAATTTCAAACATACAGAAAAATTGCAAAATTAGTATAGTACTTTCACTTATATTCAATAATTGTTTTTTTTTTTTTTTTTTGAGACGGAGCCTCAAGCTATCCCCCTGGGTAGAGTGCCATGGCATCACAGCTCATAGCAACCTCCAACTCCTGGGCTCAAGCCAGTCTCCTGCCTCAGCCTCCCAAGTAGCTGGGACCACAGGC
>CAUYQV010123290.1:0-10113 GCA_963574575.1 Galagoides demidoff | reverse complement strand
CCCTGTTACCAGGAACATTCTTGTACATGCTTTTGAATACATGTCTGCTGTGGCCTGGAATTGCTGGGTCACAGGATAGGTGAAGGTCCAACTTTAGTTCTTTTTTTTTTTTTTGAGACAGAGCCTCAAGCTATCCCCTTGCGTAGAGTGCCATGGCATCACAGCTCACAGCAACCTCCAACTCCTGGGCTCAAGCGAGTCTCCTGCCTCAGCCTCCCAAGTAGCTGGGACTATGGGCGCCTGCCACAACGCCCGGCCATTTTTTGGTTGCAGCCATCATTGTTGTTTGGCGGACCCGGGCAGGCTGGGGATTTGAACCCGCCATCTTAGGTGTATGTGGCTGGCGCCTTAGCCGCTTGAGCCACAGGTGCCGAGCACATAAAATTATTTTTGTTGCTACTTCATAACTAACTTTTGCTACCGTTATGAATCATAATGGAAATATCTGATATTAGGCGACCCCTGTGAAAAGGTCGTTCAACCCCCAAAGGGGTTGCAACCCACGGGTTGAGAACCGCTGATAAGGGACTGTAACCAAGTGCTCAAGATATGGAGGTGGTCAGTGGGGTAGGTCCAACCTCCACGTGGTGCATGTCTGGTCTATGAAAATTAGGTCAACTTGATGAGGTGGCTAATGTAGGGATGTGGTCAGCTATGCAGGCTCTACTGTAGTTGGAGGACGAAGCTCATTTGATTTTGCCAGTACTCATTTTATTCTATTTAACAAGTATTATAGCATATTTATAAAGATAATTAATGCAAATCCTTTTTGAATGTTCTCAGAAATGTTCTGTGCATAAGCCTGGCATTTGATCTAGGTACATTTTAATACTGAATGTTCCTTGCACTTTTTTTTTTAGAGTAAGAGTCTCACTTTGTGACCATGGTGTCACAGTTCACAGCTACCTCCTGGGCTTAGGCGATTCTCTTCCTCAGCTTCCCAAGTAGCTGGGACCACAGGCACCCACCACAACACCCAGCTATTTTTTGTTGCAGTTTGGCGGGGCCAGGTTTGAACCTGCCACCCTCGGTATATGAGGCTGGAGCTCTACTCACCGAGCCACAGGCCACAACACCCAGCTATTTTTTGTTGCAGTTTGGCGGGGCCGGGTTTGAACCTGCCACCCTCGGTATATGAGGCTGGAGCTCTACTCACCGAGCCACGGGCGCTGCCCATGTTCTTTGCACTTTTCAACACACGTGCATAAACATCCCAATCACCAATTCCAGTTCAATCTTAAGTCTATCTTCTTTCAGTTCTGGTGTCCTGCAAGGCCCCACAGGAACTGGCTCGCTCTTATCTCAGTCCATCTCTCACAACTCTGCCTCCCTCTTTCAGTTCTATCCAACTGGCCTCTGGCTGTTCCTAGAACATAGCAAGCTCTTTCTTGCTCAGAGCCTGTTCTCTTTCCTCCACCTGGAATGGTGGTCCCCAGCATTTTCCAATGGCTTACTCCCTGATTCAATGGCTTCTACTCCTAGAGACCTCCTCCCTAGAATAGTCAGTGTCCCTCTCCTCCTCCACAAACTGATAACATTCTTTTCTCTGGTCTATACATTTTTAAGGCACTTGTTATTAGAAGTCCTTACATTTCATAGTTTTTATGTGTTGTTTACCGCTACCCATTAGAGGTGTTACCTGTGCTGTTCAGGCTGTATCCTGCCCCCCATGCCCATGCTGGTGATTGGCCCATCGTGAGAACTCTGCCAGATTTGTTGAAGGAATGAAGGATCCTTTGCATTATTCAAGGATTTCTCTAAGGCCTTTGAGGCTCCCAAAACTAGGGAGCCTTTGACTGCTTGTTAGTCCTTTACTAAGTATTTTCAGGTCCTTTTTTGTTCTTTAAAACACTCTTCCCTTTTAGGGCTTTTATTGCTTTTATTGAAACCTCATTATGTCACTTTAAGAGGAATGTCCCCCTTAGGGGACCCCTAGGGCATGTATTTCATTAACTGAGTATTATCTCTCAGAATAACTAAGCACTTTCAAAAGAAGGGTGATAGTTATAAGAGCCTCTAAATAATTTTGACTGATTAGGTATCTTAATCCAGTTGCCAGTTAATTGTGTTTGTTTGTGATTAAGAATATGATTTTCACCTGCTCCCCTTCCACAATCTCCCTGTGTTTGGAGAAAGCCGATCTCCCTGCCCACTGCATATCTACTGCGAGCTCTTTGAAGGTGTTTGCTGAGGGGATGAGACTACAGCCATCACCTGGAGCCGGGAGCTGGGAAGAAGGAATCCCCGCCAAGCCACCTGCAGGCTGACTAAGAAAGATCGCTACGCCCAGTGCAAACAACGTTGATCTGAGGACTGGCGCTCCTCCCCGCCCCCTCTCCCTGGGCCCACATCGCTATTCTAGGGGGAAAATAACTCAGTCGTAGAAAAACTGCACAAAATTAAATGTTCTCAGAGACTTTCTGTGCAGAAGGATTAGGTTTTCCTTTTATTTCCAATCCATCGTGCAGCGATACTTTTAAAATACACTTAAAAATAAATCACTAGAAAATTAAAAAGGCTTCTAAAATAAAGCTCACAGTTTTTATTATAAGTCAGCAGACGTCAGATCCTGGTAGTCGCTCGCACAGCTCCCACCCGCCTACTGCGCGTCCCTATTTGTGCCTCCCCAGCGGGCGGGATGCGTACAGTGCCCGGGAGGCCACTCAGCAGCAGCCCTTTTGTTCATTTCGCAATTTTAGGTTACAAAGTCCTTATTTTAAAAAAGAAAAAAAGATCTCAAAGTGATCATACAGGTGCTACTCTGTGTAACTTCTAGGACTCCCAAGCATCGGGTGAAGGGCGCGGCGCGCGCTGACCGCGCTGAGTGCACAGCTGGGCGGTCTGCGGGGACAGGGAGCGCCGCCAGCCTCGCCGCCGGGATCAGCTCGGTGCCCACCCAGTGAAAGGACTGCCGGACACGCTGTTGGGGAAGGGGGAAGGGGAATTGGAGCTTTCTGGTTAGCTTAACCTTCCAGTGACCCGCTTCTCAGTCACAAATCTGGATTCTTTCTTCTGCTGCCAAATTCTTTTATTAACCGTAGCTACTCCTACACATCAGCTATTTCCTTTTCTGTTGTACTAATGAAGAAACTGAAGTTTCTAAGAGTCCATTTGGGGGACCTGGTGGCGGAAGCCAAAGCTGAGGGGATTGGGGCTGGCGGCTCCTTGCTGGTGCCACTGTGCCTGCGACACGCAGCGCAGGTCTAGTAAAGTGGGGTCGGGCTCTTTGACCAAACTGTCCTCACCTAGAAATGTCAAGTCCCGCCTTCATCCAGTCCTCCAACTCACTGCATCCTCTAACTTTGTAAGCACTGGGAATCTCTTAAATTCCCACCTTCCTTTTGATCCCACCATATCAACAAACAAGTGTAGTTGTTAAGTTTCCACATATAGAAAATCAGAATATGTGAAATATTGATTGTTTCATAAGGCTCATTGCTGTAGTCAAGTCTTGGTTCAGACTTAGCCCTTAAGATTGTTGCTGGAGGGTTGTTGTATGTTCCAGGCAGACACACCTGAACTTTTTATCCTCAATTCCTTTCTAAATTTTAACTAGTTGTACTCTCAAAGATACTTAAATTGTGGCCCCATTCCCTGCACTTTAATTTTCTCTATAAATCACTTTCTTGCAAATTATCTTATTTTACTATTTCACATGCCTGCTATGTTTTCTCTGAGCCAGGCACACACAAAGTCTCAAGGGTGAGAACTTTCTGTAAGAGGAGATCTAAAAATGTGACAGTATCAAAATCGCTACACCCTGGGCACACACAGGAGAAAAATGGTTCCTTCTGTAGATTAGTTTTCACATACAATGGACTTGCAAAATATATTTTAAATGATATGTGCAATGGTTACAAGTATTGGTATTACTTTTGAAAAGACATAAGTGTGGAAGTTATGGTTTTGAAAAATGTAATAATATTTACATAGGACTTTGCAGAGTATTTTTATGTACATACTTCCACTATATTATTGAAATAGGATCAGTGCCTGTAGCTCAGCAGCCAGGGCACCAGCCACATACACTGGAGCTAGGGGGTTCAAATCCAGCCCAGGCCTGCCAAACAACAATGACAACTACAACCAAAATAGCCAGATGTTGTGCTGGGCACCTATAGTCCCAGCTCTTGGGAGGCTGAGGCAAGAGAATCACTTAAAACTCAATAGTTTGAGGTTGTTGTGAGCTGCGATGCCACAGCACTGTACCCAGGGCAACATAGTTAGACTCTCTCTCAAAAAAAAAATTTGAAATAACCCAACCAGTTAGATATTCTTACTGCTTCCATTTTGGCTACAGGAGGAAATGAAGTTCAGAGAGAAGAAATGACTCACCCAGGCTCAAACTAGGAAGGGTTGAATCTCCTCATCCCAGTTTCTGCTCTCTGTGTTCCACACTGTTGACATGATTTAAATATGCACAAAGGACAGTTCTGCTGTCTTGCTATGGCCACTCGTATAGCTCAAAGGACTTCAGCTCACTCAGAATCACTATGAGCAGCTGGCTTGGTTTGATAACAGTATTATATGCTTATTATATAACTTGTGATGATGCTTTCTATGTCCATAATCTAAGTGTCAATAATGCACACAGGGTTATAGTAACACAGGGCATCCTAAATTTAACTTAACTCCTAGGGGGTTATTCCCTAATTTTCCAAACTCTTCCCAACAGAGATTCTCCTCAGTGGATCTGCAGAGGGCCCTCGGAATCTGGAGTCAAGGACTCTAGTTGTTTTATTCCACAGCCAGGGCTGGAACACCTTGCTTTAACATTAAAAGTAGTATCTACAAGGATAGTCCACAGAACTGTTGCAGCATAGTTGCAACTTAGCGTACTGTAATGTATGCTAAGTTTAAAGTCCACATGCACTGAGTAGAATTATTCCTAAAAACCGGAACAGAATGCTACCTTAGGTTCTTATGTCCCTGATAATTTGGGGTTTTTTTGTTTGTTTTTTGAGACAGAACCTCAAGCTGTCTCCCTGGGTAGAATGCTGTGGCATCACAGCTCATAGCAACCTCCAACTCCTGGGCTCAAGCGAGTCTCCTGCCTCAGCCTCCCAAGTAGCTGGGACCACAGGTACCCGCCACAACGCCTGACTATTTTTTGGTTGCAGCCATCCTTGTTGTTTGGTGGGCCCGGGCTGGTTTTGAACCCGCCACCTTAGGTGTATGTGACTGGCGCCCTAGCCACTTGAGCCCAGGCACGGAGCCGATAATTTGTAAAGTAATAAAACTTCTGAGGAAAGAAACTTTTTAACTTCATCTTACCATTTCCCCCCCATAACCTGAGATACCTTTAATATACATAATGCCTTTCCGCAAAGGAAAAAAAATTAGCAGTCAAAGCTTTCTGGAGGTGCCTTCCCTTTTCTGATTCCACTAGTGTCTTTTGATACAGAGAGTTCATTATTTAGTTTTCCATAGCTATTTGTCATGATTGTGCTGACAAGAGTTCTGGTTACAGTATAGGGCAGTTGGTCATTTTTATTAAAATGTACTACCTGTTCTCCTCCTCTTTATACCACTTTTCAACACAAAGTAGGTGCTTAATAAATATCAATTGGTTATGATTCCAGTTTGATAAGTATAATGGAAAAGAACATGACATCTCCATTGACCTGTGACTGTTCCCTGTGTGTTTGTTCATTTCGGTTCTGAGAGTCTTAAGCTTTCATGTACAGTCAAGCCATAGGGGTCCATTCTGAGAAGTGCATTGTTAAGCAATCTGGGTTGCTGTGCAAACCTTCCACACACCTAGGCCACTTGGCTCCTGGGCTGCAAACCGGGACAGCATGTTACTGTACTGAATGCTACAGGCAGCTGTAACACAATGGAAAGTATCTGCGTACCTAAACATAGAAAAGCTATAGTAAAAATATACTATTATACTCTTAAGGTACCACCATGGTGTATACAATCTATTGTTAACTGCAAAGTCTGAATGAGGCCCGTGACTGTACTGTAGATATTGCCAAGCACATTGGAAGACTCAGGCTGCCTCTATCAAGAATACATCCACCACAGGATTCACGTGGCCCTGGGGTTTCAAGTCATCATCTTCAGAAAGGGTCAAAATGGTAATCCAAATTATTTATAAGCATTTGAAGACCATTCATTATGTAAATTAAATATAACCTTTTTAAATGTTTTATTGCCATAATAACAAAGACATTTAAAACCTTTAGACATTTGGTTCAAATTAGATTAATCTGGATAAGGAATACATGAGGGGGAGTTTTTGTACAATTTTTTTTTTACCAGTTCTTCTATAAATTTGAGATTATTCCCAAGTAAATTTTTTTTTGATTAAACATTAAACTCTTGGGTGGTGCCTTTGGCTCAGAGGAGTAGGGCGCCAGCCCCATATGCCAGAGGTGGTGGGTTCAAAACCAGCCCCAGCCAAAAACTGCAAAAAAAAAAAAAAAAAATTTAACATTAAACTCTTGACAACATTACACTAAATGAAAAACTCCCATCACCAAGGAGCCCGGATTGCAAGCCATTCATATAAACTGGCCAGAATAGGCCAATCTAAGGACAGAAACAGGTTATGAGTTTCATAGGGCAAAGGGATAAAAATGGATTTTGGAGGGATGATGGCTAAAAGGTATATGGGTGTTTGGGGGGAGATAAAAATGGGATAAATTAGAAATCAAAGACAATCTGGAAGAGATACAGATGTTAATAGTCATGTTTGAAACTAAAACTGTTTGAAAGATGCAGCTGCTTCAGGTAATACTAGTTGGGACACTACGCAGGTCTTCCCCTCCCCCACTCAGCATGGTCCCCGTTGACAGGAAATGCATGGAGACTCTTCTCCCCCAGGGGAGTTAGTAGAAAAATGTTCTAGCCTATAAATGAATTAATTTAGGGTTAGTCATAGGATAATGTTAACATCTAACAAACTTTCTTTTAATCTTTATCTACTATTTTATGTCTTATGTTCAACCTGATTGATAGGTACCTCTGAAAGAGATTTTGCTTAAAATGAATCCATTTCAGAATCCTAAATGAGATGTTTCCTCCCTTCCTATCCCCTATCTTCCTTCCTGGAATGGTAAAATGAGTTTTCATTCACTCTTTAGCAGTCTTATTAAGATTAAATGCCAATTAAGCTTAGTGCAGGAATACTGAGGAATTAAAAAAAAAAAACAGAGGGAGATAACTTAGCCTTAATTTAATCAAGTTAAAAATGACACTCGGTAATTGCATGAGTGGAAGAAAATCTGTTTAACATACATACTGCCCTTTGTTTCCCTAGTATGTATGAGTTAGTGTTTTTTATCAAGCATTCTCTCTCTCTCTCTCTCTTGTTCATTTTGGGACTTACTGAAATATCCCAGAGGAATTTAGCTTATGTTCAATAACATTAGGTAAGGGTGGATGAACCTGAAAAATATTTGTGTAGAAGGAAATTTTTATCAGTAGTCCATATATCATCTTTTTACATAAGAAATTAAAAGGTTCTATAAATGGATTTAAAAGGCACACAATCAAGTTCTGTGTGAAAATGCTTTCTTTAGGTGCCTGCAGACTCATAACAAAGAAAGTAGTTATTTCTCTGTAGATTGAGTTCTCTGCTAACTAGATTGTGTTCACTTAAGCAGCAGTGTCTGTGATAATATGCCAAGATGTTGAAATCACTAGAGAGTTGAACTTGGGTGGGAGAACACTGTGGCTTCAGTGTAAACTGAGGCACCATAGGTACAGGGGATGCTGGCATCATTAACATGCGAGGGTCAGCAAACAAGTTTTACCAACTATTGTTTAAACATCTTATTTGTCCTTCTTGCCTCAAAGGGACATATTTTTCTAAAATTGATTATAGTGTTTTTTCTGTTTGGAAACATATGTTTGAAGAGAAAGTAAGAGTTTTTCCAATGTTAGTAATAAACCAAGGGCTTGCTAATCAGTTTTGAAATTTAGTATGATGATTTTTTTCTACCAAAGCAAATAATTCTATATCTTGTAGTCAGAATAAAGAATTTTTGCTCATTTTTTGTTCTTCTGTTACCTTACATTTTGGGAGAACTTAGTCATTTTTATTTGGGACCAGGAAATAAATGCATTGTGGCCTTATAAAAGAATCAGACTTCTTGACAGCCAAATGGATGATTTATTTTTGCTCACTTTAACCTACTTCTGATATTCCCATAAAAGTGGAATTCTGTACTTCAATAGAAACAGATATTTTTTAATACATAACAGGAAAACATTGTGAATAAAATTTAAAATCCAAAGAAAGACAACTTTTTTAATGGTTCCCAAACAAACCAACAAACCACAAACAACAAAAAATTTGAGTTTGAAAATGTGTCTATTGTAATCATTCACAGGTGCTTATACACACACGTTCTCTCCATTTATGATTGCAGAAAGCTAGTTAGTGGAGAAAGGTTGAATAGTTATTACTCTCTGTACTGTTCTAATTATTTATTTTTTAAGTTTAACTTAATTTCAGAAGACATACTGTCAGATAATATATTTAACTTAAATGGAGTGACTGTCAGTAGATCAAGTACTTACTGTATAATATTAACTGCATTAAATACTTCTGTGTTCTAGTTTATAGTTTCACTTTAAACTTTGATTCATCAGTGACAAGAGAATTTTCTATAAGGGTTAAGTCATTGAGTTTTACTTAAAATCAGCTCCAAACTTGAGGACACTCATTCATCTCAAAAATCTATCCCAAAGTATTAGGAGAAGATTCTCACACCCCCCCCTCAAGATATCTAAGAAAAATTATATCTAACTAAATTTGTTATCATTAACTCTATTTGAAATAAATGTCCTTTTTCTCAGTGGGGAGGGGAGGGATGAAGTTTAGAATATAGTTACTTTGACCTACTTTTCACAGTGGACTTGCTTTAAGTTAGATCAAACACAGGCTCCTTGCCTCAACTAAATGGACATGCTAAACTGGCTCCGAAGTTGATTTGTGGAACTCAATTATGGACTTCTCAAAGTGTTCAAGGTTACTTTTCAATTTGTTTCAGCCAGAATCAATAAATCTCTCACCTGGTTTCTTTGCTGTACGGATTGTACTGGTTAATCATGTATGTACATAGCATAGCACATTAGACTTGGAGAAAGAGCTTTTTAATGGGAGCCAATTTTTAACTAACCGTACTGTTGAAGTTTTAAAACAAAGGAAAACTGCTTCTGTTTATTATTAAGGTGTGATGGGAACTAGGAGCCATAAATAATTCTGCTGGCCGGTTTCCAGAACCAGAAGAAGTAAAGAAAGAGCGCAGGAAAAAAGGGGAAGGGGAAAGAAGAAAAAGAAATTATCTTCTGAAATTATTTCGTAAGATCGAGACAAGTCTTAATAATAATAGGGAGACACAAGTGCCCAAAAGGAAAAGGGGAATAGTCAAGCCTACAAATACAGAGGCAAGCTTCTTATATACTACACTCTACATAATATTTCAGAAGACCACATGCAAAGCTTTCTGGAGACTAAATATTATACTTCAGATTTATATGGTAAATGTGAAAGAGCTATGGCAGAGAAAAATTTAAAAATTATTTCTATGGGAATGCCTTCCTACCCTCGCTCCCTCCTTTTTTCTCTGGATTACCCTATTTGTATTTAGACTAAAGTTGGAGGTTCTGTCTAATGGTGGATGGATGTCTATGTACATCAGTGGTCCCCAACCAACCTAACTCTCCCCAAACTGAGCTGAGGGCAGTGCTCTCAAGTCAAAACACCCCAGCTCCATCTCGCCAGACTCTGCCTTGGGCCTCTACTTATCTGTCTGGCTTTGAGCTAAACACCCTATTTCTTCCTCCACAAAGAGAGGGGGTTGTGCTAGTTGACCCTTAGGACCTTTCAGTTCTCACACTCTAGGCTCTGATTCTCAAAATGGAAATGAGATTTTGAAACTCCGATGTCTGATGATGTAGGGAAGAATATTTTTAAACCCAGCACATTCTAGCGTGTATTAAAAATCTCTTGGAGGGGCTCGGTGCCTGTGGCTCAATCGGCTAAGGCGCCAGCCACGTACACCTAAGGTGGCGGGTTCGAATCCCCAGCCCAGGCCCGCCAAACAACAATGATGGCTGCAACCAAAAAATGGCCAGGCGTTCTGGTGGGCGCCTGTG
>CAUYQV010123287.1:0-10830 GCA_963574575.1 Galagoides demidoff | reverse complement strand
AAAAAAAAAAAAAAAAAAAAAGAACTAGGTTTAAGATTAATATTAATACATGATATAAAACTCAAAACAGTAGAGAAATAAAATGAAGAAGTTTCCCTGCTTATGTGCTTGCAGGAGTTGTACAAAGTTGGATTTAATTATAGAACAGATACAGCTAATTTTGTCCATTTACCTCTTCTGTACCCCTTTCCTGTAGTGTGTGTTTTTGAAAGATAAGTGAAAATTAGCTTCACCACTTATTTTCAGAATGTCAGAATTATATTTATTTACTTTTTTGGTTTAGATTAAGTTCAGAATCTATTAAACTGGTAGTAAGGATTAGCAGATGTTAAGGAAGTTGTTGAGACATATGTTATTAATAGGTACATAGCAGATGCATTTATTATTTACCTCTTTGATTGGAGAAAGTGGAAAAGGCAAGGCTCAAGGTGCCTGTGAGGAGCTGGGTGGCACAGGAGAGGAGGTGAGCAAAGCTTCCTCTGTATTGTAGCCACTCCCCATTGCTTGTGTCACTGCCTGAGATCCACTGCCTTATCAGATCAAGAGTGTGCATTAGATTCTCATAGGAACATGAACCCCACTATAAACACACATGCAAGGGATCCAGTTTGCATGACAATTGGCTCAAGTGGTTTGGGATAAGGTGTTTTTGATTGATTATAGAAATATCTCATTTCTCTTAAAAACATGCTCCACCAAAAACAAAAGGGAAAACTTTGAGTATTTATTGAATACTTACTCTGTTTTGGGATACATTATTCTAGGGGAAGAATTTATGTGAGGTGTTTTCTGGACTAGTGTAAAGTCTCTTTTCCTCAGTAGGATTTAAGTCCACTAACATGGGAGAGGAACTTTCTGGGATTTATAGGGTGAAAAGAACTGAAGGGGCCATAGACTGGTCTTGGAAGCCGTGAAATCAGAATAGCTGATCAATAGCCATGAACCCTAGATTCCATTGTCTTTAAAGCCATGTGAACATAGAGCGTGAGATCTTGTTATTATCCACATTCTAGAATTTCATGGCCATTTCTTGTATTTGGTAACAATATGTAAGTAGATCCCAGGATCTCTGAAATTGAGTGTAATAAAGGTATTGCTTAAACATTTTTCATAGCCCAGCCAATGCCTGAAAGTAATGGTAAGTAGAGTGGCGGTTTTGGCAGGATTCTAAACATTGTAGAATAGGGAATATTTTCTAAATATAAAGTCAAATGATACAGAAATGAAAAGGGTTTCAAACAGCGAACTAATGAGAAATTTATCTTTATTATAGTTGGTGAATTGATAGCCACTGCAGTCTCAGAAATAGGTGACATCAAAGATTGTTTAGTGGAAGAGTTGTTTCTTATATTTCAGTAAAATCATACTTTTAAAATGTGAGATATCCTAAGTTTTTATAGCTCTGACTACTCTTGGTTGTAATTTTCAATCTCTAAAATTAGGTTAAATTTTCTTTATTTTGGCCAGATGTGGTGGCTCATGCTTGTAATCCCAGCACTCTGGCAGGCCGAGGTGGAGCATTGCCCGAGCTCAAGAGTTTGGGACCAGCCTGAGCAAAAGTGAGACCTCATTTCTACTAAAAAGAGAAAAACTAGCCAGGTGTTGTGGCAGGCACATTTAGTTTCAGCAACTCAGGAGGCTGAGGCAGGAAGATCTCTTGAGCCAAGAGTTTGAGGTTGCTGTGAGCTCTGACTCCATTGACACTACCCAGGGTGACAGAGGGAGACACTTATCTCAAAGAAAAAAACTTTTTATCTTTTCATTTGGACTGAAACATTCTAAAAATAGTGCAAAGAATTTTTATGTGTCCTCTAACCAGATTCTCCAAATGTTAACATCTTACATAACTACAGTACAATGATAAAATCAAGAAATTAACATTAATATATTGACATTATCCAGCTATTGACTTATTCAAATTTCACCAAAAGTTTCAATAGTGTCCCATGTCTTGTTTAGTAGCCAATCTAGGATTACATGTTTCATTATGTTGTCTTGTCTCTTCCTTTCCTTTTTTCTGGAACAATTCTTTATACTTTCTTTTATGACTTTGGAATTTCTTTTTTTTTTTTTTTTAACACAGTTTTACTCAGTCAACCTGGGTAAAGTGTCATCGCACTGTAGCTCACAGCAACCTCAAACTCCTGGGCTCAAGAGATCCTTTTGCTTCAGCCTCCCAAGTAGCTGGGACTATGGGCGTCCACCATCATTCCTGGCTAATTTTTCTAACGTTAGTAGAGACAGGGTCTCACTTTTGCTCAGGCTGGTCTCGAACTCCTGAACTTAAGCAATCCACCCTTCCCAGCCTCCCAGAATGCTAGGATTACAGGCATGAGCCACCTTGCCTAGCCTTTTTATGACTTTGAATAGTACTTTTGAACAGCACTTACTAGTTGTTTTGTAGTTTTTCTCTCAAAGTTTGTCTTTTTCCTCTTGATTCAGATTATACATTTTGGCAAGAACATTATTCTGTGCATCATTTTAGAAAGCAGATAATATTGAATTGTCTCATTATAGGTTATGTTAACTTTGATCTCTTGGTTAAGTTGGTTGTCTGTCAGATTTGTTCCTGATAAAGTTACTATTTTCCACTTTGCACTTAATACAAATATTGTGAGGGAATACAGGCTATGTAAATATCCTGTTTCTTATATTTTTTCCATTAATTATAATGTTCATTGATTCTTACTTGAAACAGGTACCATTGTAATGTTTGCTTAGTAGAATAATAGATTCAACTGTAAGGAAGAACTTTTTCTTTTTCCTCATTTCTTTTTTTTTTTTATTTATGCTATTAGTATATAATCATAGACTAGCATTATATTCTGTGGGTTGTAATCTTAATTTAGTAATTTATTGCTCAGAATGTCTCAGATTTGGCCATTGAAAACCTAAAAGTGACTCCTGTCTTTTTTTGAGACAGAGTCTCACTCTGTTGCCCAAGCCTAGAGTGCCATGGCATCAGCCTAACTCATAGCAACCTCAAATTCCTGGGCTTAAGCCTCAGTAGCTTAAGCCTAAGTAGCTGGGACTACTACAAGTGCCTGCCACAATGCCTGGCTAATTTTTCTATTTTTTTTTTTTTTTGCAGTTTTTAGCTGGGGCTGGGCTTGAACCCACCACCTCCAGTATATGGGGCCTGCGCCCTACTCCTTTGAGCCACAGGCGCCACCCTAATTTTTCTATTTTTAGTAGAGATGGGGTCTTGAACTCCTGAGCTCAAGGGATCCTCCCACCTTGGCTTCTAAGGGTGTTAGGATTCCAAGTGTGAGTCACTGCGCCCAGCTGACTCCTGTCTTTTTGACATCTCTCATTCTTTTTTTTTTCCCCTGGAGACAAGGTCTTGCTCTGTTGCTCAGGCTAGAGTGAGGTGGTGTGATCATAGCATAGTTGCAGGATCGAATTCCTGGGCTCAAGTGATCCTTCTGCCTCAGCCTTGTAATAGCTAGGCACTCAACACTGTAGCTGGCTGATTAAAACATTTTTTTTGTGTGTCAAGGCATGGTCTTGCTATGTTGCCCAGGCTGATCCCAAGCTCCTGATCTTGAACTCTTGGCCTAAAATCATCCTCTGCCTGGGCCTCTCAGAGTGCTGGGGGTACATAGGCATGAACCACTGCACCTGGCCTTTTTTTTGAGCGCTTTACTGCTTTGATCTATTTTCTATTTTTCCCACTCTAGCCTTGAAATCAGACATTTCTCCAAGGAGTGGTATTTAGAAACCAATTTCCGGGCACTAGGAGGGCTCAGTAGTATGACGGAGGGTATTGTTGCTTTTAGGAGATATTGCTGGCAAATGTGAGTGTACACATATATGCATACCTGTGTCTATTTCCCTATCATTATGTGTGTGTACATTTTTTTCAAAGTCATGAGTTCATATTGATACTTAGTACCATACCATAGGATTTATTCCATTTTTTTCCTTTACTAATTAGAACTCCTCTCTCTGACAAAGAGAAACTTGGTTATGATTATCTACAATATTTACTGTAATATGCATAAAGTAGTTTCGGAACTGCTGTCCCATGCTCATTTGACTAGAGTATGATATTTGTGAGTAGTTGGTCTGACTTTCACCTTAGGGTATGTAGTCAATGTGTACTGGGTTATAAAGTTGCTTAAATTAATTATTTTCTTTCTTCCTACTAACTTCTTCTGTATAATTCTGTTTGCTATAACCTTGAGATAAGTCAGAATAATTATGTTTTCATTTGTAATAAAATTAATTTCACTTGTTTCTGTTTGGGGTTATATTTGGGGTTCACCCTCCTTTGATGATTTCAGTTTTTTATTTTTCTGATTATGTGTAGCATTACCATGGTTCTAAAAGTCAACTCAAAAAAATGGTATCATCTTAGAAATGTTAACTCTCGCTTATCTCTTTTATCCCTTTCTCATTTTCCTCCTTTTGCATCCTATTGCTGATCCCCCTCTTGTATGTAAGCAATCTCTTTATTCTTCCCATGTTTCTTTTTGTACAGATGAGCAGATACATGTGTGTGTCTGTTTCCTCTTGTAGGAAAGATAACATACTCTTTAGAACTGGATGGACTTTTGTGTCTTGTTCTTTTCCATTTAACAGTCTGTACTAGAAACCACTGCATATCACTTCCAGATCTCATCCTCATTCTTTTTCATAGTGGCGTAGTAGTCATTGTGTGGATGTACCATAGTTGATTCAGTCATTCTCCTATGTATGGATGTTCATATTGTTCCTGACGTTTTGTAATTACTGTTGATGCTGCAACGAATGCCTTCATCCTTCCCTCCTCCCTCATCCCTCCGGTATTATTGAAGGTATAACTTCAGGGTAAATTCCTAGCAGGAAGGAAGTTTTGTTACATATTGCCAATTTCTGCTTCAAAAGGGGAGTACCAGATTGTGTTCCCACAGGCAGTGTATGAGAATGCCTATGCCATCGTAACCTCACCAACAGAATGTGCTGTCAAATTCTGAAATTTTCACCAATCTGGTAAGCAGGACACAGAATGTCAGTGTAGTTTGTAATTGTGAATGAGGTCCAACATCTTTTCTTAGGTTTAAGGGCTGTGCTTATCTTTTCTGGAATTGTCTGTCCATGTCTCTTTCCTGTTGCATTTTGATTTTGTTCATGTTTTTTGCTGTGTAAAATTATATTTTTATGAAGTCAAATTTATTAATCTTTTATTGCCTCTGAATTTTGATCATAGTAAGTCTTTCTTTATAACTAAGGTTAAAGAAGAATGAATTCTCCCATATTTCTTCTAGTATTTATATGGTTTGGTTTTTTCCTTTTTATCTATAAGAGTTTCAAATTACAGGTAATAAAGCATTTCTACACATTTAAAAACCTTTTATTGTTATTATCATTTTGCTGTGTGGAACTAATGTCTTAAATTCAGTTTTTGAATGACAAATGCTTAGGAATGTCTTGGGAAGATCAGAGAGCTTTTTTAGAAAAAAGCCTGGGTGTTTAATGGTACTTGGTGTCTTAGTTCTTTTGTTCTACTATCAGAAGTGCCTGAGACTGGGAAATTAATATTGCTTGCATTTCTGGAAGGTGGGAGGTCTAGGATCCAGGTGCTGGCAGGTTTGGTGTCTGGGGAGGCTGACGCCTCTTCTCCCAGGATGTTGCCTTGCTGCTGCACCTGCATGTTGGGGGAGGCACAGATGCTGCGAGCTCACATTTCAAAAGATGGGACAGCTTTAGGTCCTAACTACATCTCTCCTGCCCTTTTATAAGGCTTCTAGTCCTACTCATAAGGGCAAAGTCCTCCTCCTAAAGCAGGAGTGTCCAGTCTGTCCACATTGGAAGAAGAAGAGTTGTCTTCGGCCACACATTAAATACACAAACACTAATGAAAACTGATAAGCAGGAAAAAAAATATACTTTTCATGATACCTGATACTACAGATAAGCACACAAAATCCTCACAAAATCAACATGTGGCCAACAGCCTCAGGCTGGACTCCTTGGTAAAGATCCCACTTCTCTGTACTGATGGATTGGGGATGAAGTTGCAACATGAATTTTGGAGAGGATACAAACGTTCAAATCATAGCACTTGGTTGCATTTTAACTTGTGCATGTTTTTTATTTTTTTATTATTTTATTTTATTATTATTTTTGAGACAGAGCCACAAGCTGTTGTCCTGGGTAGAGTGCTGTGGCATCACAGCTCACAGCAACCTCCAACTCATGGGCTCAAGCGATTCTCCTACCTCAGCCTCCCAAGTAGCTGGGACTACAGGTGCCCACCACAACTCCTGGCTATTTTTTGGTTGTAGTTGTTATTGTTGGTTGGCAGGCCTGGGCTGGATTTAAACCTGCCAGCTCTGGTGTATGTGGCTGGTGCCTTAGCCGCTTGAGCTACAGGCACTGAACCAACTTGTGCAAGTTTTAAATTTTTAAGTTTTTGTGTAGAAAAAATTGTTTGACTTTTCTCTGAATCAGAAAATTATCTTTTGTTGCATTTCCTGTCCCTAAGATTTTGGTCATTCATAAAATTATAGTTCCTATTTCTTGGATGTTTGCTGTGTGTCAAGTACTGCTTTAAGGGCTAGGAAAACAGCAGTATACAAGATGGGCACTGTCTCTGTCTCACAGAGCTTGATGATTATTATTTACTGATAAATAATTTGGGGACAATCAGTAGCTTAGCATAAATTCAATTGAGAGCCTCCATACATATTTTATAGCCACATTGTTGGGGATATGTAAGACCCTTCAGCCATTCAGTAGACCTGGTCTGATTTACTCAGCAGAACTAGCAAGTTTGGTGAGTCAAAGTGAAAGTAAGGTATGGAGGAGGAGGAATAAAGCAGCTGGGACTCCAGTGCACCAGAAAAAAAGATAACAGTTTGTTTCAAGTAAAGTATAAATAAGCAAAGTCTTTTCTAGAGAGAAGAAAAGAGTCCCCCTCCTGAGTGAGAGGAGACACCACACAAAGGCAGTGCACAAATATGAGTATCTCATCTCAGCCCCCCGCCCCCCAATTATCTGTAAGAGTTTTCATTGATCCCCAACGTCTTTAGGCATTCCTATCTATTTTGTATTGGTTATAGGTGATCTCAGTTGCCACCTATACCCATTTTCCTTTTTTAGCTATAATTGCCATCTGTTATTTTCCTGACAGTTGTATGGTCATATCTTGTGACATTTGCAGCCCTTGCTGTGTGCATTGTTCTGTGGCTGTGACCATTACTCCACTTAATGTCACAAGCTGGAAATGGCATTTTGTGGAGAATGGGACAATTGAGTCACATGGTTCCCAAAACTTATTATTTATTGCATGGTCCTCTTATCTAGGAGGCCAGACTTTTCTCCTAATTCACCTTGGTCCCTTTCTATCCCTAATCATAAATACATTCTCAATTACTTAGGTAAGTATTAATAAAAATCTTTTTTTTTAGACAGAGTCTCACTCTGTTGCCCCGGGTAGCATGTCATGGTGTCATAGCTCCCAGCAACTTCAGACTCTTCTTGGCCTTGAGCATTCCTCTTGCCTCAAGTAACTGGGACTACAGGTACCTGCCATAATACCTGTCTAGTTTTTCTATTTTTAGTAGAGATGGAGGTCTTGCTCTTGCTTAAGACTGTTCTCAAACTCTTGAGCTCTAGCAGTTCACTTGCCTCAACCCTTTAGAGTACTGGGATTACAGGTGTGAGCCACTGCACCTGGCCTAATAGAGATCATTTTCTAGAAAAAAAAAAAAAGAAAGAAAACGATAAAAACAGAATAAACTTGATTAGATATGTGGCCTACACACATTCCGTACACACATTCCTACGGTATATGAGCATTTGGATCTTAGGCCTAGAGAAAAATATACATGGAAAATACAGAGCTGGGAGATGACAGCTTGTGGTAACAAAGGTAGGGATGTGGACAGACTGGGCAGAGGCAGCAGCGGTGACTGAGCCTGTGAGAGGTAGGAGAACACTGGGAGAAAGACCTGCCATAGAAGGTGAAGGAAAGCCAGGTCTTATGGGAGGAGGGAGGTTGGCAATGTTAAATCTCATGGAGAATAGGTGAGCTAAGGAGTGAAACGTGTTTGTTGGGTGTAGCAACAAGCTATTCTGTGTTGGGTCTAGGAAGTTCTCAGTTCATATATATTGCAGTGTGGGGCAGTAGGAGTGAATTGAAAGTGATGACATTTTTTCTTTAAAGATTTCTCCACTTTTGTGTCTTGGCTGTTTTTAAATAATGTTTCTCCTGAGATTTCCAAAAAAGTCAAGAGAACATTAAATGGGAGCGAAATCACCTTATTTCATCCAAGAGATGGCCAGCAGAGGTTTGCATGTGTCAGCGCCCACCTTCCTGTCAGTCTCAGGAGAGATTGGGAAGTGAGGTAATTGGCACAGGATTGGTTATTGACTTGTGTATTTGGAGTAAAAGCGAAGTCAGACTTTTCCCAGCAGATAGTTGGACCAATTTGGTTGATGTGATATTGAGAACTAGTCAAATGGGTTATATACAGCAAGCACTTTCTGTAGATTAAATAAGCTGAAACTGCAGCTGCAAGATTTTGCTGAAAATATATTTTCTGCATGTGATAAGATAAAAATATTATTATTAAACTATAATGTTGGTGAGATTTAAGTCTCCCCCAACACACACACACTTTCTGAATTAAACAAGACGACTCAGTGAAGGTTCAACTGATAGGATCGATAGCCACTTTATTCAATCTTTTTTTTTTTGTAGAGACAGAGTCTTACTTTATCACCCTCGGTAGAGTGCTGTAGCATCACACAGCTCACAGCAACCTCCAACTCCTGGGCTTAAGCAATTCTTTTGCATCAGCCTCCCAAGTAGCTGGGACTACAGGTACCCGCCACAACGCCTGGCTATTTTTTGGTTGCAGTTTGGCTGGGGCTGGCCACCCTTGGTATATGGGGCTGGCGCCCTACTCACTGAACCGCAGGTACCACCCCCCCTCCTTTTTTTTTTCCAGACAGAGTCTCACATTGTCACCCTCCATAGAGTGCTGTGACATCACAGCTCACAAACCAGCTATTTTTTGGGTTGTAATTGTCATTGTTGTTTGGCAGGCCTGGGCTGGGTTCAAACCTTCCAACTCTGGTGTCTGTGGCTGGCGCCCTCACCGCTGAGCTACAGGTGCCAAACCACTTTATTAAATCTTGATATCACTTTGATTAGATTGTCTTTCAGTTTTTGTTGAAAGCCACTTAACAAATTAAGATAGTAGGCTTGATGCCTGTGGCTCAAGTGGCTAAGGCGTCAACCACATACATCTAAGGTGGTGGGTTTGAATCCAGTGCGGGCCGTCAAACAACAATGATGGCTGCAACCAAAAAAAAAAAAATAGCCAGGCATTGTGGCGGGCGCCTGTGGTCCCAGCTGCTTGGCAGGCAGAGGCAGGAGACTCGCTTGAGCCAGGAGTTGGAGGTTGCTGTGAGCTGTGATTTCACAGCACTCTACCCAGGGGGACAGCTTGAGGCTCTGTCTCAAAAAAAACCCACAAAAAACAAAAAACAAATTAAGATAGTAGTTTCAAGGGAGCTCCTTAAATTTCTGACAGTTCCTAAAATACATTAAAATTTTAAACTTAATGTTACTTTTGTTTTGAACATTCTTACTTTATTCTTTTCATGGCTTTCTCCAAGAGGGGAAGAGTCTACTTGGGTATAAATACAGTGTCAAGAAAAGTGATATAAGAGGCCCACAGTGACTGTTGGAATTGAACTGTCTTGTAATTGCGAAATACTTCTTTTTCGCAGATATTATAGGAAAAGTTAATTGAAACTTTATAATATAACTTAACTTTTCTATGTGCTTAGTCTATTAGCAGAATTTGTAATGCAATAAAAAGAAATTATCAGTCTTCAAAATAAATTAATTCAACATCCATTGAAAATAGTGAGGGCTTAGATTCATATAAAAATTTTAGAATTATTTTATCACATTTTATTATAATTCTCTTTCTTCTGAGAAATTAAATACTATGAATTTAATTTCAGCTGTTTCTTTCTTTCTTTTTTTTTTTTTTCTTGAGACAGAGCCTCAAGCTGTTGCCCTGGGTAGAGTGCAATGGCATCACAGCTCACAGCAACCTCCCAACTCCTGGGCTCTAGTGAGTCTCCTGCCTCCACCTCCCAAGTAGCTGGGACTACAGGTGCCTGCCACAATGCCGGGCTATGTTTTGGTTGCAGCTGTCATTGTTGTTTGGTCGGCCAGGCTGGATTAGAACCCGCCAGCTCAGGTGTATGTGGCCGGCACCTTAGCTGCTTGAGCCATAGGCGTTTCTGAATTGTTATCTAGGTAAACCAGATGATTCGTTTGTTTATTTTTGAGACTCACTCTGTTGTCCAGGCTAGAGTGCTGCAGTGTCTGCCTAGTTCACAGCAATCTCAAACTCTTGGGCTCCAGTGATTCTCCTGCCTCAGCCTCCCTAGTAGCTGAGACTACAGGTGCCTGCTGTAATGCCTAGCTAATTTGTTCTATTCAATAAAGATGGGATCTCTCTCTTGTTCAGTCTGGTCTCCAACTCCTGAACTCAAAGGTTCCTTCTGCCTTGTTCTCTCAGAGTGCTAGGAGTATAGATGTGAGCTACTGTACCTGGACCAAATTATTTTTTATAACTACTGTTATAATGCAAATAGTAAAGTAAAAAATAACTCAGACTATATTCGATAGGAAAAATTAAGGCTATGGGAATAATTTATAGCAGACTTATAAAAGGCTTGTAGTAAATTGGTAATCACAAATACTGCAATCCATGGGAGGGCTTTTTAACCACTGTGTCCCAAGTAGTTAAAGTTAGTGTTGGTAGGCACTCAATTATTGATATATTTTTATATGAACAAGTCAGTAAAAAGGTACTA
>CAUYQV010123283.1:0-10864 GCA_963574575.1 Galagoides demidoff | reverse complement strand
AACCTGACAATTGTTTTTATGGAATCAATTTTGTGAGAGCTTTTTCTTTGTTGCAGCAACAGGAATTTTCACCACCTGTTATTAAGAACATCTCAGGGACTAACAGAACAAAACATGAGACAAAGCATCATTGTGTTCATGACAGGAGGTGGTCTCACCCCATCATAAGAAAAGCGTACATAATTCATAACGATGGACTAAAAGTAATGGTCAGACCATGGACTCTATCTCACTTAGGTTACTCAAAACGGAAGAGGAGAGGGGAAGATTTTGCTCCAAATGGAACTTCAGCAGTCAATAGTTCTTTCCAAAGTAGTTAGTGTGAATAACTTCAAATGGTGGATTGCTTTCCTGTGAACTGTAATAACCTCTGAATAGTTTTCAGATTACCAGGAAAATAGCCACTGAATCTCTAGCTTAATTCAAAACACAAATGGAAATAAGCTGAGAAAAAAATCAGAATGTAAAAGGTAGAAATACAGAAACGTACTTCGAAGAAAACAAAGTGAAAAAAATGAAGAATAACGTTAAACAACAAATATTTTATTAAACATTTCTCCCAATCTTCCTTCACATAAATTTTGTTGGTAACCAGTGCAGTTAAAATGGCAGGGACAATGCTTTTTTGAACTTTACTGAGGGTGATATCGTATGAGACAGTTTGCATAAACTTAGCAAGGATTGAAAAAACTTCAGAAGTCCTAAAATAAATCATTAATATTTTACTTACTTGGTCTCATCAAAAAATTATACCAATTTGATATGAATTATAGATTGAAAGGAAGAATTTTGGCTAAGAAAACATTCTGTAAAGTGCTTGGTTTGATTTTGTTTTATTTGTTTGTTGTTAACTTACCTAATAAGTATACTTTATACACAAATATTTTGTCTCCATTATAACCCCTGAATTAGCCAGCTGTACCAGGTAGAGTCGAAAGAATCTTTTTATTTGGAGTCTGTTGAGACAATCCACATATCACTTTGACTCCTCGAAATTTAATTACAAATAGCCAACTGTTGATTGGAAACTTTACCAAGAACATAAAGTCGCTTCACACATATTTTGTATGTTTATGCATTTCATACTGCTTTCTTTAAAAACATAAACAAGAGAAATGAAAATAAGAAAATCACAAAAGGGAAACTACATTTACTCTTCATTAAGTGGAAGTGGGTCATCATAAAGGCCTCATCCTCATCCTCTTCACCTTGAGTAGACTGGGAGGAGGAGGATGAAGAGGAGTTGATCTTGCTATCTCTGGTGTGGCAGAGGTAGAAAAAATTCCACACATGGACAGACCCAAGCAATTCAAACCTTCATTGTTCAAGCATCAACTGTTGTGACTGTGCGTGTGCGTGTGTGTACACGGACACTAAACTATGAATACCCCCAAGTTCGTATATTAAAACATAACACCTAAAGGGATAGTATTAGTAGATAGGGCCTTTCTACGTGATGAGTACAAAATGTTGGATCCCCCATGAATAGTGTCAGTGCCCCAATAAAGAGACACAGATACCTCCCTCACCTCTTCCTCTACAGGAAGACACAACAAGAAAGTTTCATGTTTGAATTAGAAAGTGGTCACTCACCAGAGAGCCAATTCGCTAAAGCCTTGATTTTGGATGTCTCAGTTTCTAGAATTTGAAGAATAAATTTCTGTTGTTTATTAGCTACACGGTTCATTGAATCCTCAATAGCAGTCTAAAAGGACTAAGGCAACTAGCAGATTATCCTAACAACATCAGCCTTACGCATCCACATAGAATTTGTGACACATCTTCATTGATTGACAGTAATGCGATTTCCAAAGTTTATGTCATGGAAAGATGTTTATATAAATGAAAGTGTCCTGGATTTCACTTATGAAAGACATACCATACTTTCCTCCATTTATAAATCTCGCTTGTTACACATAGAGTGAGACTCTGAACCCCAACACCTGAATTCAATGAAGTCACATTAATAAAATTCCTATGTTTGTACAAAATCAGGCAACAAAATCAATGGGAAGACCAGGAACTTTGGGGTTACCTGCAGCAGCCTGAGCAGCCTGCCCTCCTGCTCAGCTAGGGGAATTCCCGGGTAACTCCTATTAGTGTGCTCACCTCTCAGCGATAGCTTGAGACAGAAGCTGAGGACTAAATGAAGTGGCCTTTCTCTAGAGGAGGGAGGGCAGCTGGCAGGGTCACTGCGCCTCTAACATCAAACTCCCAAAGCCCTCTTCTCTCTCAAATGCCATTCACAGACCTTTGAATGAACTATTACATTCACATTAACTACAGTGTATTTAATAACACACAGGAAAAAATAATAAGTGAGAAACGAAACAAAGTGTCAATCTGTTAATAAATCAGAATTCTTATCCAATGGGATCAATTTAAATTCCTAGAAAAGAGGACTCCAATCTGCTCTGGTCTGTTCAAGAGTCCTCCATTATGTGTTTAGAACTTCCAGAGGTTGCTGAACTTTTCCGTGATTCTGTGATCAAATTAGCAATTGTTTTTTTAAACAAAAGCATTCAATGGTTTAATGTTTCAAAATTTAAGTTCTAAATATAGTATCCTTTAATGGTATCACTATGGAGAGAAGAACTCCCAAAATCACTCAAAAAAGAAAATTACTTTTGCTTAACGTGAGCAAACTTGCAGCTTTGTGACTCTCTGAGCCCATTTGTGTTGCCAATGCTCTGTACATTAGTATAAATATAGGAGGCAGATTTTAAATTCCTTTCATTTCAGGGGAATAATATAATTTTCAGATAGGGCCTTAGTTAAAACCATATCTACTCACAAGCATAAATATAGTTATCACCTGTGAAGGATTATGAATAAAATTCTTGGTTGCCATAGTTTTGTGGTTTTTTGAATCATTTAGAATAATGAAGGTCCAGGGAATCACGTAGAGTTGCTCTTTTTCCAGGTTAGTGTTTATACTATATTTATATTGTTTGTTTGTTTGTTTGTTTAAAAAGAGTGATTCGTGATCATCATAAGACATAAAAGAAATATCAAAAAATAAAAATAAAAAAATCACTATAATGACAACTTCTCAAATCATAAAAGTGTAGTTTTTAGGAAATGCTATACCATCCTCCTCCCTCTATCTTTGATGGGCACTTTATGGATTGAGAACTCTCAAGTCAGTCAGGAATTTGGGGATCATGGTCTCGGTTCCTTAGATAGATAGTTTATGAATCGTGAATATTTTGTTCATTATGGACCTATAAAACATATATGCATACCTGGTTTCATTTGTTGAATGTACTTATTGTGTGGGAGTTGTCTTAATATTCCATGTCATAACTATAACCTTTAGACATTTAAGCAACTATTGTTTGATAGCAGCTTTTTAAGTAGCTTTTACCTTTTCTGTTGCTCAACTATGACTCCATCCTCTCATTTTTGGCAATGACTTTTCATGATACTTTAAGATAAATTGAACAGATTACTCAGACTAACTTCTCTTAGTGATTAATTAGATAAATAAGTCCAGGGGAAATAAATAAGTTCATGGCTGTAGGAGGCACCTGTGAGAAACACATGGGCAATAAGGGATTGGGGAAGGGATTTAACATCACTGGTCTCGTTAAAGAGCAAGAGAGACATACGTTATTGCTTAGTAGTCTCCACACGAGTGGAACAAGCAGTCTCCACACCTGTGGTACAAATAGCCACGGGATCACGTGTAAAAAGCCTCGGGAGAAGTTGTCAAGGCTCCTCTTTTTGCTCCTCCTAAGACTGCTGCCCCTTAGAGGGGCTTCCACATCTTGGACATGACTAGACAATGGGCTCCCTGGTACCTGTGGGGAGAGATACCCAGAGCGAGAATGGATAGCTGTCTTTGTCCTGGCAGTAGTTTCATGAGCTGGGGCCCAAGGCCTGGCGTCCCTGCTCCAACACATGGCAAATGATAGAAGATTTTCTATTTATTAGAATTTCTAGAACTAAAACCACATGTATAATGAAACTGTTTCATTGGGAAGACACAGTAAAAAGACAAATCTAGACTTCAATTTTTTAAAAAAAAAATTAAATCATAGCTCTGTACATTAATGCAATCATGGGGTACAATATGCTGGGTTTATATACAATTTGAAATATTTTAATCAAACTGGTTAACATAGCCTTCAGGGCATTTTCTTAGTTACTGTGTTAAGACTAGACTTCAATTTTTACTCACCCAGTGTTAAACCATTTCTACTCTTTTCCTATGGACACTTTGTTTCTTTTCTATAAATGCAAGCGATATTTATGTTACATAGTTTATGTGTTGTTATTCCTTAGACGACACAAGCAATTAAAGCTTGAGTTGCCTTGCTTTTTTCACTTGAAAATATCTTGAGGATCCTAACACATCGATAAGTAGACAGTGATTTCCTTCTCTTTCCCATATGTAATGAAGTATAACCAGCCCAAAAGAGTATTGCTCTCCATATTTCAGCACAAACGAAGTCCCCAGGTAGGTTTTCTCCCTTGACCGTGGGTATTTCACACATCTGCGTAACAGTGTATCACTAGGTTTATGTTTGCAGATTATTTTATTTATTGGTCAGGTTAAGAGGGATGTTTTAAGAATACTATCAGCAGGTTTCACTTTTGTTATTGTTCAGGGAAGAAAGCAATCACTTATTACACTTAATATTTCCTGTAAATTCCTACTAATTGTATGCTGGAACCGACAATTGAGGAGCTATGTAGATATTGCCAGTAATAATGGGGAGGCCAAATGTTAAAATCCTAAGTGTCAACTTATTTAGACAAACGATTTCCCATTATTCAGAACATACACCCTATTTACAAAGCCATTCCCCAATTATACCAATATTTTACGTTAATGGTCCATAAAACACACATAGTAGACACATGGCTGAAAGGATAATAGCTTAGTTATTAGGAGTTTAGGATGTATCTGATAGAGCTTAGCTGTAGCTCCGGAAAGCTACACATGAGCCATGCTAATCGAAGAAGAAAGTGTGTGCCTTCTAAGCTTCAATCATCTGATGTGAAATGGACAAACTTGCCTCATAAAACTATTCCCGTTCTTAAATGAGTAATATGTGTTTCAGAAAACTTGGAAAATAGTATTCTCATAAAATAAACTGAATATACTGCTTACATTGATGAAAAAGACTCACAGGCCCAGTAAGAGCAATAGAAATATTAATAACAATAGCATTTCAACAGCGAATAAAGTGCAGACGGATTTTAGTTTTCTCTTTGACATCACCATTTTTGAAAAACTGAACTTGAATGTATGTTTAATTAAAGTAAAAAGTGACTGTCTAGTATATATATTTTAATGAGATACATTTTATTGATGAGTTTGGTGATATGCATCCATATATTCATGTTTATAAAAGATAAATGTTAATGCTATTGATGCTAACCTATAGGGATACTGAATTTTTAAAAAGCTAAAAAATACTTTAAAATAAATAGTAGGTATAATTCTAAATGTGACAATCTATAAAATTATGCATAAATATTAGTATGTATCTTTACACCCATGTATATATTCTGAAAAGTTTACTATGGAGATTGAAGAAAATAGGTAACCAAAAGGTTAGGATTTATCGGTGTGAGTTTTGTTGCACTTTTTTGGAGAAGGAAACATTTGCTCAAGTTCTCAGTTACAGATCTGCTGTGCTATGGTTTTAGTGCATTATGCTGTCTGTGCCATAACTGCTTCTGAACCTAAATGGAGTTTCCTAAATGTGCACCAAGGAAATATGATAAATTGCTCAGAACCACACTGTAATTTTTGTTCATGTTTTTGCCCCTAGGTATTAATATCAATCACACATAGCCAGGAAAATATTTACTCATTTATTTCATTTGATATTTTCCAAACAAATTCATCAACAATGCAGGACTGCTGCTCCCCTTCCTCTTTCCCTCTTTCATTTGCTCTTTCTCGTCACAGAGCCTTTAAATCACACTCCACACGCTTTCTAAATAATCCCTAGGTATAACTCTACCATCCATTATAATTGCTAAAACAATTTATCTTCTTTTTTTTTTTTTTTTTTTGAGACAGAGCCTCAGAGGGCCGTGGCATCACAACTCACAGCAACCTCCAACTCCTGGGCTCAAGTGAGTTTCCTGCCTCCACCTCCCAAGTAGCTGGGACCACAGGTGCCCGCCACAACGCCTGGCCATTTTTTGGTTGCAGCCATCATTGTTGTTTTGGCGGGCCCAGGCTGGGGATTGGAACCCGCCACCTTAGGTGTACGTGGCTGGCGCCTTAGCTGATTGAGCCACAGGCACCAAGCCAAAACAATTTATCTTCTAACTCATTATCTTGCTTTAGTCAAATTCTATCGTTTGAAAATACTTTGATTAGACTTGTTCAGATTGTCATTACAGTAATGTTTTTTAAAAGGAAAAGGGGGTTGAAGCCCAAGTGTACGAGATTAAAATTTCTCTTGCCTTCTGCTAGATGAGTGGCCCCAGGCAAGTTATTTCAGCTTATTCAGTGTTGGAATCCTCATCTGTAAAGTGAGGCCTTTGTTTCACATCCCAGTGATAAAGATTAAATAAGATGGTGCATATTAATCTACCCACATAGTTCATGAACACAGAAGACATGCAGTAATTTTTAAAATTATTCGTATACTATAATTATTTTCTGAAGTGGTGGGCATTTCCCAATTATATATATTAGTATGGTACTAAATTTTTCAGTGGGGTAGAGGGCTCCCAAGTAGAAGAGAGAATAGAGGCGTGGAAAAGAAGCAACCAGTTACAAACCTAGCAAGTTTATATTGTGATTATTTTACTATGAATCATGAAAGAAGCAACACTTAAAATTCAAATATACACGCTCCATTGTTATTGTACAATCCTCTTGTATTTTTTTGTTAACATCAATAAGTATTTGTTGAATACCACTTTTGTCATAGATGTTACTATTCTATAGAATTGTGAGACTAAGGCCTCTCAGTCATGGTATCTTCCCCTAGAATGTACTCAGGGGTAAGTACTGGTTTTCTTATGAAAATATATTTTAATCAAAAGAATTTTTTGAATTTCTACAGTGGGTTCAGAGTCCAGAGGTGATAGAGTTTGCCCACTATTATTTCTCCCACTGATCGGAATGAGAAATTCTAGACCCAACACGTGAAGAAACACCTAAGAACTCCAAAAACCAAGTAACAGCAACACATTAGGATGGAAAATCAAAGTTTGAAAATGGCCAGAACCACGGTCACTTTTCCTGTCGGCTTCGCCTTGTATTTTCCAGCTTTGATTGAAGGCAGTAAAATCTGAGAAATGCTAGGAGCCTCAGACCTTAAAAACTCTGGCAGAAAAGAAAAATCTCTTCCTATCCAGAAGTTTGGAGGAAAGGGCCTCTGTGAGACTCACGGGAAGGTGGAGGCGCTATTTCTTTTTTTCCCCTATTCTGTTTCCCCGTTTAGACTGAGAAACTCCGGGATCGAGATCCTGCAGCTACTGTGACAGGGACGTTGACAACGCGGCTGTGCTGACACCTCAATCTCCACTAATTGGCAAGAGAAATTAGGAGAAACGTCTCTTGTGCTCCAGTGACTACCAAGAAAAATCCCGGCTTTCGTTTTTCATACTCACTTTTCTCTGGCTGCTCCCCCCTGACCAATTGCGTGAATGTACAGACACTTAAAGGGGTTAAAAACGGAAATAAATTAATTGCTCTGACCAAAGACCCAAGGAAATAGAAGCCCCTGGGGAGGGTGGGGAGGAGGCGAAAGGAACCGGAGAAGAGTGCACCCTAAATCTGCCCCTGAGCTGACCCAACTCTCAGGCTGAACCCCGAGCCGAATGTGAATCTACTAGGTCACTAGTAACATAGCAAAAGCTTCTGAACTGAACTGTAGCACAAGCCACCACTCAAGTCTGCCTCAAAACAGCCACAGCAATATAACATACCATAAAATGAACTTTTTTTTTTTTTTTTTTTTTTTTTTGAGAGAGAGCCTCAAGCTGTTGCCCTGGGTAGAGTACTGTGGCATCACAGCTCACAGCAACCTCCAACTCCCGGGCTCAAGCGAGTCTCCTGCCTCCACCTTCCAAGTAGCTGGGATAATAGGTGCCCACAAAGCCGGGCTATTTTTTGGTTGCAGCCGTCATTGCTGTTTGGCAGGCCGGGGCTAGATTCAAACCTGCCAGCTCTGGTGTACGTGGCTAACACCCTAGCCACTTGAGCCACAAGCGTGGAGCCCATAAAATGAACTTTTTAAAAGTGTTGAAAACATGCAAAGTATGCCATCTGACAATAACGGGAAAAAGTAAAATTCAATTAACAAAAAACTAGCTGAAAAACCCCAAATATCTGGAAATTAAACACCAGACCATTAAATAATTTATGGATAAAAAAGTGAACCTCAGAGAATGTTGCAAAATGATTGTGAAAAAAAAGAATATGAAATATATATTAAAAAATTGTGAGATACGGGGTAAAAGGACACTTAGGTAAGTATGTATATCAGTAAATTCCCGCGTTAGAAATAAGTTCTCAAGTCATCAAAGATTTAGCCATCAAAAATTAGGAAAACACGAATAAACTTAATCTAAATCAAGCCAAAAAAATTTGTGAAGAGCAAAAATTAAAGACAAAATAAAAACAGAAAAATCAATGAAACCTAAAATTTCTTAAATATAAAATATATGGCCTTTGTCATCATGAAATAGTGAGTCAAACAATAAAATACGAATCATTCAAGTGCATAAAATGATTTTTGTGGTGGAATTACTTTTGAAGGTAGGGTACTGAGGAAAAGTGCTCCCAGAATGCCATCTTTGCCCTGCCAGTGGCAGAATCTCACCACCCAGAGAGGCCATGGTAGTGCCCGCTGCTACTCTTTTGGGTGCTGAGATTAGAATAGTAACAATGATCATTGACTCAAAGTGATTGCCCTCAGGGGCCTCAACACATTTGTGGAAGAACAGATTAAACAAATAATAGATACACAAATTGTCCAGTAGTTATGAGTACTATGTAGAAGGGGAAATAGGTTAAAAGAAGGATAGGTGAAGATTGCTGTTTTATGGTAAGTGTAAGGTGACCAGACGTCCCACTTTTGGTGGACAGGCCCAATTTTTAACAATTTGTCCCGCATCCTTGGTGGTTTAAAAAAGTTCCCATTTTTGGAAAGAATGCATGACAAGCTAGGGAAGGGCGGGAGAATGGAAAGGGAATACACTGCTGCTGAAAAGGTTAATGTAACTCTATTTGGGAATGAAGAGGTTAATGTAACTTCATTTGGAAATGAAAAGGCTAATGTGAACTCCCTACTTCTCTCCTGGCCAAGGTATCAGAAAGAGATGGCTCCCTCCCTTGCTTCTAGGCAAGGACAATTAGCTCAGAAGGAGCCAAACTGTCTGGAACAAACAAGTAGGTCCCCTCACCCCCCAGAGTAAGGTGACCAGACGTCCCACTTTTGGAGGGATAGTCCCGATTTTTAACAATTTGTCCTGCATTCTGCAGCATTTTTAAAAAGCCCCGATTTTTGGAAAGAATGCAGGACAAGCTAGGGAACGTGGGAGAACAGGAAGGGAATATACGGTTTTCAGCTGCCATGTGGCTATTTCGCCAGGATAAGCTTTTCATATTATTTTTGTTAATTTTATAATGCTAAACTTTAATAAGAACAAATAATTGTTGAGAACTGATTATTGAGAACTGCTTATCAAAGTTTGCATTGTTGTTAGACCCCGCCTCCCAGGCCCCACCCCACCCAATGGTGTCCCACTTTACCAATGTTAAAATCTGGTCACCTTATAATACACAGAATGTATAGGCAGACTGACTTCAGAAAACCTGCTCCAGGGCGGTACCTGTGGCTCAGTGAGTAGGATGCTGCTCCGTATACTGAGGGTGGTGGGTTTGAACCTGGCCCGGCCAAACTGCAACTAAAAAAACAAAATAGCTGGGCATTTTGGTGGGCACCTATCATCCCACTTACTCGGGAGGCTGAAGCAAGAGAATTACCTAAGCCCAAGAGCTGGAGTTGCTTTGAGCTGTGATGCCACAGCACTCTACCAAGGGTGACAAAGTGAGACTCTGTTTCAAAAATAAAAAAAAAAGAAAAGAAAACCTGCTCCAATGTGGTTGGGTCCATGCTGTCAGTGTGAGTGGAGACATAATTCAGTAAAGCTGAAAAAAACCCAATGTTTTCACACACACACACATAAATTAAAAATAAAAAGCGACATCAGCTCTCCTGTAAATGTTAAGGTAAACTATATTGGTTTGGGGGCTGTGTGTTTTAACCTTTGAATGTGTTCATTTTTCATTTGTATAATAGCTACAAAGAGAACATATTTATGTCTGGTTTATGTATATACATACCATATACTGATGTTTTCTTTTTTTTTTTGAGACAGAGCCTAAGCTATCCCCCCTGGGTAGAGTGCTGTAGTATCACAGCTCACAGCAACCTCCAACTCCTGGGCTCAAGCGAGTCTCCTCCCTCAGCCTCCCAAGTAGCTGGGACCAGAGGCACCTGCCACAACGCCCGGCTATTTTTTTTGTTGCAGTCGTCATTGTTGTTTTGGCAGGCTGGGCTGGACTCAAACCTGCCACCTTAGGTGTATGTGACTGGTACCTTAGCCACGTGAGCCAAAGGCACCAAGCCTAATGTTATAATTAACATTCTAGTTAAAATCATTTAAGTCTAAACATGGGCGGGTGATAAGAATTTTCTTTTCTTTTTTTTTTTGAGACAGAGCCTCAAGCTATCCCCCTGGGTAGAGTGCCATGGCATCACAGCTCATAGCAACCCCCAACTCCTGGGCTCAAGCGAGTCTCCTGCCTCTGCCTCCCAAGTAGCTGGGACCACAGGTGCCTGCCACAATGCCCAGCCATTTTTTGGTTGCAGTCATC
>CAUYQV010123282.1:0-12458 GCA_963574575.1 Galagoides demidoff | reverse complement strand
AACTATAACTGAGAAAATGACATGAAGGCTGTGTTGATCAGTTTGATGGAAGTATTTCGGATTGCATGCGAAAACCCCACACTGTACCCCAGAAGTGCATTAATGTACATAGTTACCATTCAATAAAATTTAAAAAAAAATAGAGATAGGAATTTTCAGATTTTCTATTTCTTCTTCTGTTAGTTTTGGCAAGTTGTGTTTATCTAGTAACTCTCCATTTCACCTAAATTTCAAATTTGCTAGCATATCGTTACTCATAGTATCCTCTTATTTTTTAGTATCTGTAGGATCTGTAATGATGTTCCTCTTTTCATTTCTGATAGTACCTATTTGTGCTTTATCTTGCTATCTTTCAAAAATAAGTCTTCCTAAGGGCTATCACTTTAATTAGTCCTTTAAAAAATTGACTCCATTGTAAATTTATTTTCTATTTATGCTCTTATTATTCTTTTCTAAATTTCTTTAAAGGATAAATATGCTACTTTTTAAAAATCTTATTATTTTCAGTCTTTCTTTTTAAAATTTTACTCATTTTTCTTTAAGCTTATACCCATACAAGTTTTGATATGTTGTTTTTTCACTATCATTTTATTTAAAATGTTTTCCAATTTTCATGATTATTTTAATTTTGAGTTGATGCTATTTAGAAGGATACTTTATAAATTCTAAGCATTTGGGGGTTTGAAGGTTTTTTAAAAATTGTTTTAAATCTAATTACAATATGGTCAAAAAATTCAAGCTTATGGAATTTATTGGGACTTGCTCTAAAGCCAAAATATGCTTCATTTTGACAAATGTTCCATGTGCCCATAAAGAAACATGTGTATCTGAACTTGTAAAGTTCAGTGTATTATATGTCAGTTAGGTCAATTTTGTCAAATATGGTGTTCAAGTATTGCATATCCTTGCTGATTTTCTTGTCTGTTTGCTCTAAACACTAGTGAGAGAAGTATATTTAAATCCCCTACTGGGGTTGTGGATTCCTCTTTCTCTCCATTTAGTTCTATTAATTTGTGCTTTGTATGTGTTAAGGCTATGTAGTTAGGTAAACCAAATATATAGAATCATTATATTTTCCTAGTGGATTTAGCATTTGTTGTTAAGAAATGTCTCTCAGGTCTGCCTAAGTATTCTTCTTTAAATCCTACTTTCTCTGATATTAATGTAACTACCTCAATTCTTTATTGTTAGTATTTCCTTGGTATATCCTTTTGCTGCTCATTTTTTATGTTTTTATTTTTGAAGTTTATTTCTTATAAATAACATATAGTACTTAAAAATCAAATCCAACGGCTCGGTGCCTGTGGCTCAAGTGGCTAAGGCGCCAGCCACATACATCTAAGGTGGCGGGTTTGAATCCAGCCCGGGCACGCCAAACAACAATGACAGCTGCAACCAAAAAAAATAGCCAGGCATTGTGGTGGGCGCCTGTGGTCCCAACTACTTGGGAGGCTGAGGCAGGAGACTCACTTGAGCCCAGGAGTTGGAGGTTGCTGTGAGCTGTGGTGCCATGGCACTCTGCCCAGGGGGATAGCTTGAGGCTCTGTCTCAAAAAAAAAAAAATCAAATCCAACAAGATTTTTCCTTTACCTGGAATATTTAACTCATTTACATTTACATTGTATTTCACTAATTACTTCTGTATTTGGGTCCAAATTTACTACCTTATAATTTGTTCTCTACTTTGTCCCACCTATCCCTTGCCTTCTTTTATATCAATCTAATACTTACTCCATTTTCTTCCTCTGTTAGCTTGTTAGTTGTGCAATCAGCCTAAAATCCCATCCTTGACTTATTAAAGTCTCGTGTAAATTAATAAACTTATCACTTACCAGGGTTGTGAGAAGCTTAGAATGCTTAATTCAACTTGCTTCTCTCCCACCTTTTATGACGTTGTCATTTTGTATTTTGATTCTTTTTCTATTTTAAACCCTGAAGACATTGTTTTATATAGTCAATAATAGTTTACTTTACCCCCATATTTACATTTTCTATTACTCTTGGTTCCTTGCTGCATCATGATATTTCCAACTGGTATCATGTTCCATCTACTGAAAGCTCCTTCTAGTATTTGCTTCAGTGTACACCTGTTGGTAGTGAATGATGTCCACTTTTGTTTGCTGAAAATATCTTTTTATTATCTGAATGACATTCTCAGTGGACTTTGAGGTTGGCAGTTATTTTCTTCCAGTTCTTTCAAACTAACTGCTATAAGTCCAACATCTTCTTGATTTTATTACATATTTCTGTTGAGAAGTCAATTATCAGTCTTACTGCTGTCCTTTGAAGTAATTGGCATTTTATCTCTGGCTGTTTTTGCAATTTTTGGCTGGGACCAGATTTGAACCCACCACCTCTGGTATATGGGGCCAGCGTCCTACTCCTTTGAGCCACAGGTGCTGCCCTCTCTGGCTGTTTTTAAGATTTTCTCTTTGTCTTTGATATTCAGCAGATTGAATGATTGATTGATTGGTTGATTGAGTTTTAGAGACAAAGCCTTGCTCTCTCACCCAGACTAGAGTGCAGTGAGTTGATCATAGCTCACTGTAACCCTGAACTCCTGAGCTCAAGGAATTATCTGGCTTCAGCCTCCAAGAAGCTGGGACTATAACCACTCATCACTGGGCCTGGCTAATTTTTAAATTTTTTGTAGAGGTAGAGGGTGGGGGGGTCTCCCTATGTAGCTCAGGCTGGTCTTGAACTCCTGGCACCAAATGATCGTTCCACCTTGGCCTCCCAAAGTGCTAGGATTATAGGTATGAGCCACCTTGTGCAGCCAAGCTTTTGGTAGTTTTAAACTAATATATTTAGGCTCTTCCTAGCTCTGCTTGAATCTGTGGCATGTTATCTTTTGAATGTTCTAAAGAAAATTCTTAGCCATTATCTTTTCAAATGTTGTTTTTGCCTTCTCTTCTATCTTCTCTTTCCTCCCCTTCCTGGATTCCAGTTACTTACCTTATTAGCCCTTTCACCATGACTCATTTATTTATTAAGGTCTTTTTCATATAAAATACAAAGTATTTTCTTTATACTTCAGTCTAAGATATTTCATTCTGATCTATCTTACAGTTTTATAATCTTCCTATCAGTGGTTTCTAAGCTATTTATTTATTTGAGATGGAGTCTTACTTTGTCATCCTGAGTAAAGTGCTATGGTGTCATAGCTCACAGCAACTTCAAGCTCTTGGGCTCAAGTGATTCTCTTGCCTCTGCCTCTCAAGTACTATGGGGCTTCTGTCCTATTGCTCAGCTATTTTGTTTAGAGCCAGGGTCTTGTTCTTGCTCAGGCTGGTCTCAAACTCCTCAGCTCAGGCAATCCACCCTCATGAGCCTCCCAGAATACTGGGATTACAGGTGTGAGTCACCGTGCCTGGCCCGTTATTTAGTTCTTACTTTTAGTTATTGTGTTTTAAAATTCCTTTTCCTATTTTATACAGCTTTATTAAGTCATAATTGATATAGAAAGAACTGAACATACTTAAAATATACATTTTGATCAGAATTGACATGTATAATCACCTGAAAAACTAATGCCATAATGAATAGGTTTCCTCATGCCCTTAAGCGATCCCTCCCTTCCCCCTCTCCCTAGGCAACAACTGATCTGCTTCTCACTACTCCACATTAATTTGAATTTTGTAGAATTTTATATAAGTGGAATCATAGAGTATGTATTTATTTTTGGTCTGGCTTGTTCTTAACTAAGCATAATTATTTTGAGCTTCATCCATGTTTTTGCATATGTATGTTGCATCAATATGCATCACCTGTGCTGTTAAATCAATAGTTTATTCCTTTTTGTTGCTGAATAGTATTTATTGCATGGCCATGCTGCATTTTGTTTATCCATTGCCTGGTAATGTTGAGCCTTTGGGTGTTTACAGTTCTTGGCTATTACAAATAAAGTTACTATGAACATTCATGTGCACGTCTTCACATGAACGTTCCAATTGCTCCACATCCTCACCAACACTTGGTTTGACTGGTGTTTTAAAGATTAGTCATTCTAGTGGATATGTGGTTTTAACTGGCATTTCCCTAAGGACTAACACAGTTGAGTGTTCTATATGTACTTATTTTAAAATCATTTGTTTTCTGTAGTGAAGTGTTGAACAACTATTTTGGCTATTTCAAAAATTAGAATGCTTTTCTTATTATTATTGAGCCGTAATAGTTTTTAACATATTCTAGATACAAGTTCTTTGTCAGATTATGTTTTGCAAATACTTTCTTGTGCTCTGTAGTTTGCCTTTTAATTTTCTTAACATTGTCTTCCTCACACTTTTCATAGCTTCACTAAGATATAATGTTTATAGTCATCCCTCACTCCCAGCTTTGGCCTCAGATGATCACTGATGTGTTTATCTATAGTTCTGTCTGTTTTAGAAAATTCAGACTTATAAAAACATGATATGTATTTTGGGGGTTGTGGCTTCTTTCACTTAGTGTAATGATTTTGAGTTTCATCTATCTGGTTGCATCTATCAGTAACTCATTTCTTTTTATTGCTGAGTGGAATCCACTGCATGGATATACTGCATTTATTTCTGCATTTACCATCTGGTGGACATTTGCATTGTTTTAAGGTTGGGGCTATTGGGTGGCACCTGTGGCTCAGTGAGTAGGGAGCCAATCCCATATACCGAGGGTGGTGGGTTCAAACCCAGCCCCGGCCAAAAACCACAACAAAAAAATAGCCGGATGTTGTGGCAGGCACCTCTAGTCCCATCTACTCAGGAGGCTGAGGCAAGGGAATCACCTAACCCCAGGAGTTGGAGGTTGCTGTGAACTGTGTGACACTGCCCCCAGCACCCTACCGAGGGGGATAAAGTGAGACTCTGTCTCTACAAAAAAAAAGGTTGGGGCTGTTATAGGGTGACCAGACTTCCCGCTTTAATTTCTCCCAGGAATGTTTTGAGTTTTACGTGTGTAAATCTTGCACAACTTCTGTCAAATTTATCATCCCTTTTATCATATTTAAAATTTCCATTTGATTCTTTTTTATAGTTTCCAGTTCTCCACTGAAATTCTCCTTCTTATTGTGCATATCAACTAACTTCTTGAATATATTAATTATAGTTATTTCAAAATCCAAATCTGGTGCCTTGAATATATCTGAATCCATGTTGTTATGTTTCTTATGTGTTATTTTCCTATTAATTTCCCATCTATTCTTATATTTCTCCATTTCTTTCATTGACCCTCAGACATAATAGATGAATATGGAAAAGATAATTTGAAGCTCTGGATGTTGTTATCTTTCCCAGGGAGTATTTACTTTAACCTCAGCTAAGCTTGGGCACCATCAGTCTTAGGTTGCATTTATCCAATCAGGAATTAAACTGCTTCAAAACAGGCCTATAGTTCCTGAATCAGGCTGGTTTAGTTCGAATTCACTTGCTCCTAGGATATATCCTTTTGGGATCTCAAATGAAAGCCTAGGCTGGTTACCAGAATTCTTGCTTTTTAAAAAAGATTGGATTGAAATACACATAACATAAATTTTACTATCTTACCCATTTTTTAAATGTGTCATTAAGTATATTCACATTATTGTGTAACCATCACCAGAAATCTTCTCATTTTCCCAAACTGAAACTCTGTACCTGTTAAACACTAACTCCCAATTCCCCCTTCCCCAACCTCTTGGCAACTACTATTCTACTTTCTGTCTCCATGAGTACCTCATATAAGTAGGATCATACAGTATTTGCCTTCAAACAACTTGCTTATTTCACTTAGCATAACGTCCTCAAGGTTCATCCATGCCATACTACTATGTTTCCCCAAAATTAAGACCTACCCAAAAAATAGGCCCTAGCAGAATTTCTATCCATTTGTTAAATATAAGCTCTACCCTAATAATAAGACCTAGTGATGGGTGTGGCTATGCAGCATATCTGCCTAGCCACGCCATGCATTTTGGCGCAGACATCCCCTGCAAATAAGCCCTAGTGTGTCTTCTTGAGAAAAAATAAATATAAGACAGTGTCTTATTTTCAGGGAAACACAGTATATGTCAGAATTTCCTTCCCTTTAAAGCTGAATAATTTCCATTGTGTGTGTATACAACATGTTGTTTATCCTTTTATCTGTGATGGAAGCTGGGTGTTGCTTCCACCTTTGAGGTATTGTGAATAGTGCTGCTCTCAACATGGCTGTACAATTAGAGTCCTTACCTTTTTTTTTTTTTTTTTCAGAGAGAGTCTCACTCTGTTGCCCTGGGTAGAGAACCATGGCATCATAGCTCACAGAAACAGCAATCTCAAATTCAAAGTCTTGGGCTCAAGCTATCCTCTTGCCTCAGCCGCCTTCATAGCTGGGACTACAGACATCTACCATAATACCTGGCTATTTTTAGAGATGAGGTCTTGCTCTTGCTCAGGCTGGTCTCAAACTCCTGAGCTCAAGCAATCCACCAACCTCAGCCTGCCAGAGTGCTATGATTACAGGTGTGAGCCACCACGCCTGGTCATGGGTTCTTACTTCTTAAGAGACCCTGAACTCCAGTTTTTATCTCACTAGGCCCATGAAATGGCCAAAGCTCTTCTCATCTACTCAGCCACTGCTGAGAACCAGCAAATGTGGCCAGAGATGGAGAGCTGCCAAGTATCAGGCACCCCTCTCCAAGCTTCCCTTCTCTCTAGGATCTTAGAGCCTTGGTAGCTGTCCAATATCTTCAAACAGTTGTTTGTGTAATGTTTCATCCAGCCTTCCTAATTGTTCCCAGCAGGTTGATTGGTCTGATACAAGCTAGTCCATCAGAGCTAGAAGCAGATGTGTCAATACAATTTTAATTTGCATTTCTCTTATTATGCATGAGATTGAGCATCTTTTCTGATATTTAAATGGTGTTTGTATTTTCTTTGAAATCTTTTCCCCATTTTCCTACTGGGTCTTTCTTATTGATTTGTGGGCATTTGTTACTTATCTAGGGAACTTAGGCAGTTGTTTTTGATATAAAAAGACCTTTCAAAAGCCAGTTCTCACTTACTTTATAATCTTAGCTAAATCACTTTCTGGGACTCAGTATCCTCATCTATGAAATGGTTGAGAGGGCTGGTCCCTTGGTCTCAAACTTTTCTTATGCTCTATAATCCATGGCTTGATGATCTACTTTGAAGATGAAACCATTTTTTTTTTGTTATTGAGACAAAATAGTAAACCTTTCCCCCACCCTCCTTCTACATTCCACTGTAAATACTTGCTGTACCCTGCTTATGAAGTAAGGTATAACTAAGTGAAGTGTTTCACTCCAGAAATACTGATTTTTATAACAGAAGGCAGGCGCTGGAAGCTTAGGGTGCACATGTGCTTTTATAATGAGGACCCCAGCAAGCCCCACAGAGCAACACTTTCCAAACTCAGCCATCTGTGTGACACATTCATGATTTTTGCTATATGTGCACAACTGTGTACCACATGTGCTATTATTTATTTATTGTTTTTAGTAAATTGGCTTACTTGTTTTTAATTTAAATACATACTTTCTCCTCATCCTGGACAATATTAACTGGCTGGGATTTCTCATGCCTGTAATCCTTGTACTTTGGAAGGCTGAGGTAGGAGGATCACTTGTGGTCAGAAGTTTGAGACCAGCCTGACTAAGAGTGAGACTCTGACTGTACAAAACAGAAAAATTAGCTGGGCATGGTGGCAGGCACCTGTAGTCTTAGCTACTCCAGAGGCTGAGCAAGAGGATCGCTTGAGCCCAGGAGTTTGAGGTTGCAGTGAGCTATGATGATACCATTGCACTCCAGCTGCGGCAATAGAGCTTTGTCACAAAACAAAACAAAGCAAAACAAAATGAAACTAATATGCATGAAATCACAGTTGTACTGTACTATAGTATTTTTTCTGATATAGAACACATGAAAATAACTATGATAACTTAAAATGTTGTCCACATATCCCCTCCATCCCTTGAAAGCAGCCTAGGTGGCAAAGGTGTGCAGAGCATGCCCAGAGGACTCAGGGCCTCCACTCTCCTGCTGGTAAACTTTGCTCAAGCATTACGCATGCATTCAAATGTTACTCATTATTACCAGGTATCCATACCGATCCACATGCTCAGAAACCTTCTGGCCTTGTGGCTGTGGGTTGTTTTTGTGCAGAAGTGTTTGTATCCTTGGATGAAAGGTGGCCTGAAGAGACCCCCCTTGACCCTGCTCAGAATTTCCCCACTCCTTGCTCGGAATTTCCCTTGCTTAACAGACCCTTGCACAACCCACTCCCTGCTGGGAATTTTCGTTGCTTAACAGACCAGTGACCCTACCCCCTTGCTCAACTGCCCTTCCCTTGATTGGAATTTCCCTTGTTCAAACAACCGACCCCCACACCTATCTGTTGCGGTTTTCAGCTTTAAAAGAAGCCTGTAACAGCCGTTCGGGGTCCTTCTTCCCGAGCGGCTGAGGGACCCTGACGCGTCAGTAATAAATTTGCCTCTTGCATATTGCATTGACTCGGGTCTCGTGAGTGATCTTTGGGGCGACTCTCCCAAGGGACCCCCGGTTAGGGTCCTACAGCCTACGATGACCCCTCCTACCCCGCCCCCCAACAGAAGGCAACTTGCTGCAGCTACTACCTGAGGACTCTGGAAAATTTCCCCATTTAGAGGCTGCACTCTGCATCGCAGAGCCTTTCTCTTTCTCCTTCTGAGATTGGTTATTGCTTTTAGCCCAGAGCCATCACAAGACTCAGAGAGCAAAGATACAGTGGGAGCCCTACAATAAATTACAAAGTCCAAAATGGAACACACTTAGAGTGAGCTCTAAGTGAAAAATAGGTAACGCTTCAGAGCTGTTTTCATAAAAGAAACTGCCAAACCAATATATCACTGGGTCCTTTTAACTGTAGTATCTGAATAGATTTAATTCTGATGTTTAACTTGACCAATCAATTCATATATTCGAGCAGTTGCATATATGACTCCTTGCTAGTCAGTAACTAACTTGCCACGTCTTGTCTGTTTGGTGGCTGGCTCTTGGTCTTTGACAGATATTAAGGAAGACCTACTGAGTGCTGGTTCTCTGCTGGGCACTGGGCTGCTGGCGGTGAGCTAGCCCAGCCACCAGGAGCCAGGATCTGGTGGACAAGTTGAAAGTTTAGGCAGTTAGTTAGACACAAGCAGAGTGGGTGGTAGATATGGCTAGGCTATTTTGGACTGGCTTGTATCAGGCTGACCTGGGCTGTTGTGGGAATGAGGCTAATTGCTAATCGAGACCATGCAGGTGGAAAGCCTTGCAGGGGGGCTGTTTGGGGGAACTGGTTGTTTTGGGGGAACTGATGTATGTCCCAGGGACTTTCTGATGTGGACAAATAGATATGAGTTGTTATAGGAACATGTTATAGAAACAGAGTTGATCAAGACCCAGGGAATTTCTAGGAATCAGCTGACACCCCTCAACAGTTGTGTATGAAGTCCAGCACTGCACTCTTCATGATGCCTGTCACTAAGATGGGGCATGGTTTGCTGTTCAAACCATTGAAATAAACTTTTCCTTTCTTGCTAAAACTTTACTTGCTCTTCCTCTCTTTAATTATTTTGGTGACTACCTTGAGTTATCATCGCACAGCCCTAACATTTTGGTGAGCCAGCCAGGAGCAGGTCTTGTACAAACTGTGGCACTTTGCGTGCTTGTTCTGCTCATTTGCTCCTTCAACTTGGTACCAGTAAACATTCTTCAGTACTGGGAACCAAGAACTTGGGAACACGTGGACCTACCCCCAACAGAATCATCCTGGGACACTTAGCACAGCGTCGACATGCTTGGGTGGCAAGATTAAACGCCTCTGGCCTGGTGTTTCCAGGAAACACATGCTGGACCATAGGGACTCAGTGGTTCTTTCCAGAACATTCCCCCCTCTCACAAGTAGCCTGGCCCCCCACTGCTCCCTATAGCTCATGCTCCATTCATTGATTAACAGGCTCAGCCTCACCTCAGGGCCAGGGAGCCTTAAGCAAACCAAATGTGAATCTGCTGAGTATGCTGTGGCTGCACCATCACCCCTCTCCTGCTCAGTGTGTGTGACTCTCAGGAGGTGCTAGAATGTTGACCCCAAAGGGCACCCACTTTTGCCCTAGATGCACAGGGCTGGCTCTTACATTGAGATCAGTGCTATGTCCTACTGTCAGCCATTGCAAACTGATCCTATGTGGCCCAGGTCAGAGCAAGGCTTTCTCCTTATGCTCTGTCACCCCAACACATGCCCCATCCTCCTTTCTGGGACTGGCACAGTCAAGTGAGGCTGTGATTCCTAGAGCTTGGACAGCATCACTCTCTCTATCACTGATGGGAAATGATTGGCCACTGACAATCTATGACCACTGGCAATTGCAGAGGCCACTCAGAGCAACTCAGCTCCCACATGGCCACCTGGTGGTGCTCCTGAAGGAGAAAAAGGAAGGGAGTGCTGGGGGGAGGGAGTACACGACTTTCCCTAGCCCCTCCGACCTGCAGGCTCCCTCAGCCTCGGCTGGGCTGAGCGTGTCCTCTCTGTGAACACAAACCCCTTTGCCCACTGATGTCTTCCTCCAGTGGCTTTTGAGCCCTAAAGTTGAACCTTTGCAGCCTGGATATGTGATTCTGCAGCAAGTGACTCATGTTTAATGTGGAGGCTGGGAGAGGAAAGATACCCTCAGGGCAGGAGAAGAAATTTGGTTAGTGCAGGAGTGGGTGGGTGGGAGATAAACACGCTGATTGAAACGTCAATGTGAGTGAGCTCATTCACCAAGCCACTTGCCAGGGTCCCACCGAGTTGGCAACAAGCAATTGCTCAGACAATAAACCAGGACTCTGAAGAAGGTCCAGAGAGGGAAGCCCCTTCCAAGGGCTTGTCTGACCTTGGCCATGAAGGCATGATGGTGTGGGAAGGGGTCTGGTGAGGGCTGGAAGCAAGTGGCCAGGTCAGAGAGTGGCGAAATCCTTTCCCCTCTGGGGCTGGGTGTAATCTCTTCTTAAAGCAGTGGACAGAGCTGGAGCCCTGGAGTGAGCTGACCCTGGCTGGACAGAAACCTGAGTTTTGTCAGAGTGTCAGTCAGGAGGTTTCTGTGAGGGGAATGGAAGAACAGGGAACTCTTGGGTGGTGGTAGTGCCTCCCCAAATCAGGAGGAGGCTGGAGGGCCAGGCCAGCGGGTGAGCAGGAGGTGAAATGAAACTAGAACAGCCCAGGATGTTGCTCTGACCACCCCAATGCCAGGGCTGAGGTCAGGCAGGGAGGCCCCCCTGCTGCCCCTCTAGTTCCTGAGCTATCCTGCCAAGAGTCATTCAGGCCTCATAAGCTGCTGGCTGTGTCTGGGGTGGGGAGGAGGAGCCAAGTGCCTTTGTTTCTGCCCTGGGAGATGTGTGACTGAGTTACTCAGATGCAGAAGGGAAATCTAGGGTGATACTCATGAAGAAGGTGGATTCTAAGCAGCCAGAAAGTGACAAAGGGCCACCAACACCAGCAGGATGGCTTACCTGCCTCTTGCATTTTCATGCCATTCCTTTTTCCCGTTAGCACATATGAGTTGTAGCATACAAGCCAGGTTCCCACCCAAGGCCCACCTACCTCTCCAGCCGCCTTGGAGAGGAGAGAAGAGTGTGTCAAGAGAGGCTGCACACCCTGCCTGAAGGCTGGCCCCATCTATGCCCAGTGTCCTGGAACACCTCCCCCATGGCTGGAGGAGACACCTGGGTTTGGCTGCCCACTGCCTACTCACCCCTCTGGGTAATCAGTTCATTCTGATCAATCAGTCCTGGCTGATCAGTTCATTCTACACACCAGGCAGAATGATTGACCTGCAAGGGGAACCTGGTCCATGTCTAGCTAAGCATTCAGGATCAGCCTTCTGCTCTTCCTTCTGAGGTTGACCTCAACTGGAGGGGAGGAGCCCAGAGCTTCTGAGGCTCCCAACACTAAACTTGAATCTGAAGCCAGACCAGCAGAAGGCAGACCCACAAAAGAAAACAAACGAGGTCCTGAAGACCCTGTCTGAGTCTTGGATCCAGTTGTGCCAATATATTTCCTCTGTTGTATGAGCTAACTGGATAGGGGTTTCTTTCAGTTACAATCAAAAATGAGCTGGCCAATAAATACAGCACAGCATGATGGACTGAATCAGGGAAGGAAGATCTTAATGCTCCCAAAGGCTCAAATGAAAGGCAGGAATGTTTGAGTGTGCCTATCCGAGCATACACATGTGCTAAATTTAAAAGAAAAAAATTGGCCCTACTAAGTGTGCTAAAGGAACCTCAGGAAGGAGGTCTTCATTCTGCTTGAACCAGAGTCTTACAGCTCAGGAGACTCTCACAGTAGCAGGGACAGAAACAGAAGACTCTTCCTTAGGGGAATCTGTAAACTGATGGTGCGGGGGGGGGGGGGGGGGGGGGGGGGGGCGGTGTTCCCCCGAAGAGCCACCGGTTTTGGCATTTCATATTAGTTGGGGACCCACATTTTTTAGATTTTGGGGTTTAAAA
>CAUYQV010123281.1:0-11304 GCA_963574575.1 Galagoides demidoff | reverse complement strand
CTACCTCTAGCCCCAGTTAAGAAATCCCCTGTACCAATCCAAATCCTTCTTTACTAGTGAAATCACTAACCACCAATGAAAAGTGTACTCGTACCCTCCTACCCTTCTTGCTTTCTGTACCCCATAAAAACTTCCTCCACCCTGGGTCGGGGCTCTACCTCGGTGTGTATGCCAGGGGAGTCCAGGCTCGGGCGTGGCCTGGGCCTGAAGGCTCATCCTCGGCTTGCATGCCAGGAGAGTCCGGGCTTCCCGGGGCCTGAATAAAACTCACCTCTTGCTTTTACATCAGAGTGTGTCTCAGACTTGTTTGCTGCGGCCATTTGGGGGTATTTTTCGGGCATAACATCATGGCATTCTACCCAGGGGGATAGCTTGAGGCTCCGTCTCAAAAAAAAAAAACAAAACAAAACAACCAGGTACTTCCTTCAAAGAAAGACATCCAAATAAATCATGGGGGTCCCCTGAGGTGTAGGGGCCCAAAGCAGGGGTGCTGATTAGTAGTTTGGGAGGCTGTGGAAGAGTCCTTCAGGGCCACTTTTCATGGCATTATGAAGATGTCTAGCCAATTGCATTATACATTAAATAAGTAGGAACTTGGATGCATTAAAAATTAATAGAAAATTACATGAATAATGAATCTGTGGTAGTGTATCAAATGTTCATACATTACCTCCAGGTTAGGCAATGCACCCCTGAAATGGTTTGAGCTAAGTAACTTTACATTCTTTTCACTGATGGCCAGGAAAGAACAGGAACAGAAGAGAAAGCAAATAAAATCCAGGCTGGGAGGACTTTTAATCTACTCATGCTTACACAGCAATGTGCCTCAGGGTGTATCCCCACCCTTCTTTCTCAGATGGGTGCCACATAGCCCTGAGTCCCAGAGACTTAAAATTGCAGATGATACAAATCCCTTGAACTAACTCAGCCTCCTAGGATTTAAGAGACCCCTTAGGGTGCTAGTAAAGCAGGCATAGGTCAGCCATCTTGGAGATGTCGAAGGAACTGCATTGATCCCACCTGGCCGAAAGGTGGGATGGGGAGAGCTGGGGTGGGGCAGACACTAAGAATAAGGCAACATTTACCAAGCTCCCACCTCTACCTCACTCTCATCCTTCCCACCAAGCCTGCTTTGGGACTTCCAAAGAAAAATAGTATAATCCATGTCCATGTCCAGCCTCATGGAATTCGGTAGTTTCCCACATTTTTCTTCTCCTCCCACCAGCATCAAATTACCTGATTTTCACACATACATACACATATCCAGAGATGGCATAGTTTGGCTTATAAAGTTTTAGATAATATGTTGCCTCAACATGAGAAACAAAAACATGAAACACAACAAAGAACAAAAAGCACTTTCTAACAAATTATAGACAGAAAAGCCCCTTATAACACAGGCGACGGCACGAGCATTTACAGTCCGCCTCCCTGCACACCTTCTTGGAATTTCATGGTAATGAAATCTGTACTCAAAAATCAAGCCTTCCTAACCAGAGACACCTTGAGACTATTTGTTATCCTCTGTGTGGCTGCATGTGGCATGACCCTGGTTCTGAGTTTGTGTGAGTGTGTTGGGAGGAGGAGGAAGGTTGCTAAGAGTGTGTGACCCAGTCTGCTTTCAAAGCTGATCCCAAGGGGTAAAATATGTTATGGATCTAATTTGATGACACAGTAAAATCTTCTGACTTGTCTTATCTAGCAGAATTCTGGTACTTGTTTTTCATTTTAAAGATCTGGGGTAATAACTTTATTTAGTTAGATTCCCCCCCACCACCACCACCAAATTGCCAGTGGGATGTCAAAGAGGCTGATTTACAAACAGAGGTTTCTTAAGTACTATTTTTAGAACAATGCTGCACCAGATTTATTAGGGGGTTGGGGGGGAAATCTACAGTCACTTTCGAGCAAAGTAGCATTTCACTGCATAATAATGAAGTACTAATTGTTCTTTGTCATCACTTTTTATGCAAATTGCCCTGGAGCATTTGCCCAATGTGCATTTTACATTTTAACAAAGAAAGTGGAGTCTTGACAAACAAGAATTGTGTACCCAAGCAAAAATAAAAATATCAGCTATAAAATAAACTGCTCAAGGTGTACTCTCCAAGGATATACATTTTTCTATTATCTCATTCCTATTATTAGATTTATTTGACCAATAAGATTCCTTCAAATCTAAAATAATGGTTTATATGTTAGGCAAAAATATAAGTTTGTATGCAAAAATTGCATATTTTAGTCATCTTACAATTTACAATGGATGTTGTGAAAGTTATGTTTCTGGTAGATTTAGATAAACCAGATTAAAATGTAGATTGCCATAGGAATCAAATTGTGTCAAAGTATTTGTCACTGTACAAGTCACTGTTTTAGAGGTTTCAGTTATTCTAGTGATTTGCATTTTCATGGAGACAGCCATCATCATCATTATAATAAATAAGTAGAGTTTGAAACCTTAAGGGTGTGTTAGTTCAAATTTTGGTCTAGAGACCATTACTGATCACTATCATACTGACAACAACAAAAAAAAAAGAAAGAAAGAAAGAAAAGAAGAGAGAAATGTGATCTTAAAATTTTCCAGGACCTTCAGAGAAACCTAAAATTCAAACCTGGCTTTCCAGGTCATTATGAAGATATATCTGCCAAGGTGAGAGGACAGAACATATTTTATTTAACAGTCTGTTAGCTTGATCTATACCATTTAAATATTTAAACATATGGTGTGTGGGCTTCCCATTTGTACTCTTGCCCTGGGCCCCACAAATGGTAGAGGCAGCTTTACTTCTTAGAACCACTCCCCCACTTCCAACTCATACAATTCAGTGACAGCTGTATGTGAACATTCTAAAAATGGAATGAAATTGGCTTTAAAGGCAGCTGACTCCCAAGACCATCACCTCTACTTTTCAGTAAATCCACACTTTACAAAAAGAAAAACATAGTAGGTGGCAAGGTGCTATTGACAAAGCAGTGGAGGATTTCTCCCCAAACGCACTGAGATGAACTATTGCCATATATTAATGACCATCATGGAGTGCTATTTCCAAAGGAGAGTAATTTCTTGGAATAATAATTATTGTACTGTGCAGCCTGATTAATTCCAGACTTCAAAGTTGTTTACAGTCTTAAAGTAATTAGTCTATAGCCCCTTCTTCTAGGTTGGATTTACAAAGTGTTATTCACCCACTTTTGCAAGCGCCCAACCCTAGATCCAGCCAAGTATTTGCCTAAGGTCATTCAATGAGTCAGGGACAAGTAAAGCACAGCATCATCGCTCCTGGTCCCAGACCCCTCCATTAGACAACCTGATTATGAGATGAATACTGGTAAACATGAGCTTCTGTACCCAGGAAATGTACTGTGAAGAACATAATGAATTACTTATGCTGTGTGGTGTATGTATAAATCATATTAAAGCATGCTGAATAGTACATAATCATGCTTCTATTTTGCATTACAAAAGTAACTAATGTAAGTAACTAATGTAAGTGTACTTTTAATCCATTATTCATTTCTAAAAGTAGTCAGACCACTATTCAAGTACCATAAAAGGCTACCAGTATAAGCAAATCTTCTTTTCAAAATATAAAGGTGAAACAGCAAGATTTTTAAATCAATTTAAAGTTGTTTCAAAACTTATATTAAATCTATGCATCCCTAGTTCAGGTGGGGGAATTATGACAAACCATAACTTTTTCCCTCAAAGAGATTATATTTCTGAAGTTCAGAATTAATATAATCACTTTCATTAAGTGTGATTTTCTGTTATTATTTGTTTTACCTCACTTTTAATCTTTACATTAGGTCAAAATCTATTATTAGTTTCCTTTATCACTGGGGTTCAGCTTGTCCATTTTCCACAGGGGTTACCTCAGTATGGTTGGCACCTCTCTGCAAATGTTTCCCCAGTGTATGATCAAGGAGTTGGTTTATGCCTGTTCCTCTGAGCACTCCACATACAGGGCCCCTCAAAGACCTAAAAAAAGATAGATACCAATGGACACAAAAGCAATATACATACAAAATACAAATAACAAACTAAGAAAATATTTGCAACGTACAAATGTTGAAAGAATCTTAAAAATGAGGAAAATCTAATAACCCAATAGAAATGGAACAAAGGGTGTGAATAGAAAATTCACAATGAAAACAAAAGATCCCAAAACATATGAAAAGATGGGAAACCTTACTCATATAAAGAAAAATTCAAACTGAAGTTATATGATGATACCATTCTCACCTATCAAACTGGCAAAAAAAAAATCTCATTGTTTGATAATGTCATTGGTGGCAGGGCTGTAGAGGAATAACCACTTAGATATGCCCATAAAACTGCAAATAAATCTAGATGGTAATAAGACAATCTCCATCAAAGTTATTTGCTATGATCTGGTAATCTCATTTCTGGGAATTTACCCTACAGATAGATTTACCTCTGCATTTTTGAAATGATGATTCATTGCAACATTATTTGTAACAGCAAAAAACACTAAAACACTAAAGTGTTTAGTAACAGGTTCCTAGTATAAGGTTAACTTAATGTCAACTTGACTGGGCTACAGGGTTCCCAGATATGTGGCCAAACATTCTGAGTGTTACTGTGAAAGTGTTTTGGATGAGATTAACATTTAAATCTTAGTAGTGGGATTTGGGGGCCAAATGGTAGATCTAATTTGAGATCTTTGAAGATTCTTCATGTTTCTTTCCAAATAGGCTGTATTAGTTTACAGTCCCACCAACAGTGTAAAAGTGTTCCCATCTCTCCACATCCACGTCAACAATTGCAGCTTTGGGACTTTGTGATGGGGCTAAACTTACTGAGTTTAGGTGGTTTGTCAGGGTGGTTTTAATTTGCATTTCTCTGATGATTTGGGATGATGACCGTTCTTTCATATGTTTGTTAGCCATTCACCTGTCCTAAATGGAGTTCTTAATGAAGTATTACAAGAATGGAAAAGCAAATATCCAATGTACTCAATACTAAGATGAAGTCAGCAGATAATCCTATTCATGCCCACATTGGAGAAAAACTCATTTTAATTCAAGTTGGGCAGAGGGGTAGCAAGGGAGAAGGAGTGGTTGGGGTGGCGGGGACATGACCACAAGACAAACTCTACCTTAAAAAACCAAATATTTTGACCTGTTTGCTTCTACCCTCACATTAACCTGAAATAAATTTAAAAAAAAAATTAAATCAGTAGACTGATAAAGAAAGTTTCCCTCCTTAATGTGGATGGTCTTCAATCCCTCAGCTCAGTTGAAGGCCTGAATAGAACAAAAAGGCTGACCCTCTCCCAAGTAGGAAAGATTTCCTCCTGCCTGATAGCCCACAAATTGGGACACTGGCTTTTTCCTTCCTTCAGATTTGAACTAAACATTGGCTCTTCCTGGGTCTTGAGCATGTTGGGCTCCAGACTGGAACTACATGATTGGCTCACTCAGGGCTCCAACTTGTAGACTGGCCCCACAGACCTTGGAACTTATCAACTTCCATAATCACATGAACCAATCCTTATAATAACCTCTTTCTGTATATAGGTCAACTATCCCCCTATTTGAAATGCTTGGGACAAGGGTAGTGCCCATAGCACAGTGGTTATAGTGCTGGCCATATACACTGAGGCTGATGGGTTCAAACCTGGCCTGGACCAACTAAACAACAATGACAACTGCAATAATGATACTGCTGGGTGTTGTGGCAGGTGCCTATAGTGCCAGCTAATAGGGAGGCTGAGGCAAGAGAATCACTTAAGTCCAAGAGTTTGAGGTTGCTGTGAGCTGTGACTTCAAAGCACTCTACCCAGGTGAGACTCTGTCTCAAAAAAAAAAAAAAAGAAATGCTTGGGACAAGAAGTATTTTGGATTTCAGGGTGGTTTTTATTTTGGATTTTGGAATATTTTCATATATTTTCCAGTTAAACATCCCAAATCTAAAAATCAAAAATCTGAAATGCCCATTTTTAGTGTCACATCATTACTTATTGGATTGTAGAGCATCTTACACTTTAGATTTTTGGATTCTGGATGCTCAAAGTAATACGACAAGTAATTATTACACCAATTATAATACATTTAACTCACTTTATTGCACTTCTGAACTTCATAAATATCATTTTTTGTTTTTAAAAATTGTATATTTGTGGCCCCCTGCCTGGAGCAAGTCTATTGAGGCCATTTTTTCCAACATTATATGTTGACTTTTTTTCCCTGAATCACATTCTGCAATTCTTGCAATATTTCAGACTTTTTATTATTATTTTATCTCTTATGGTCATCTGTGATCAATAACCTTTGATATTACTATTGTAATTATAAAACAGATACCCGTATAAGATGGCAAACCTAATCAATAAAAATTGTATGTGTTCTGACCACTCCGTATCTCGCCATTCCTCCTCTCTAACCCCCCACAGACCTCCCTATTCTCTGAGATACAACAATTTTGGAATTAGGCCAATTAATAACTTACAATAACCTCTAAAAGGTAAAGTGAAAGGAAGAGCCACATGTCAAAAGTGAGATGGGCTGGAAGCTCAGTCAGTTTGCCAAGTTGTGAATACAGGAGAAAGTTCTACTGCTGTGAAACAGGACTGATAAGAAAGCGAAACAGCCTCATTGCTGATATGGGGAGAGTTTTACTGGCCTGGATCACTAGTCATAATAAGCCAAAGTCTAATCCAGAGCAAGGCCCTAAGTCTTTTCAATTCCAGAAAGGCTGAGAGAGGTGAGAAAGAAAAGTTTGAAGCTAGTAGATGTTGGTTCATGAATTTAAGAAAAATAGCCATCTCCAGAACATAAAAGTACAACGTGATAATCCGATCACTACACATTATATATTTTGAAACATACTGTGTGCCCCATAAATATGTACAATTAGTATGTTAATTTTTTTAACAAAATGAAGCAGCCAAGTATTGATATAGAAATTGCAGCCTAATTCAGCACCGGTAGCTCAGCAGCTAAGGCGCCAGCCACATACACCAGACCTGGCGGGTTCAAACCCAGCCTAGGCCTGCCAAAACAGTAATGACAACTACAGCCAAAAAACAATAGCCGGCATTATGACTGACACCTGTACTCCCAGCTACTTGGGAGGCAGAGAATCACTTACGCCCAAGAGTTGGAGTGCTATGATGCCATGGCACTGTACCAAGGGCAACATAGTGAGACTCTGTCTCAAAAAAAAAAGGAAAAGAAAAGAAATTGCAGCCTATGTCCATACCACCCTGAATATGCCTGACCTCATCTGATCTTGGTATAACCAGAGAAATTGCAGCAAATTATCCAGACGATCTAGCTAAGATAGTCGATGAATGGGGAAATAGCAAACAACACACTTCTATATAGACAAAACAGCCTTTTATGAGCCAATCCCATATAGGACTTTCATTGCTATGGAAGAGAAGCCAATGAAGCCCGGCTTCAAGGCTTCAAAGGATGGGCTCGCTTGTTAGGAGCGAATGCAGCTGGTGACTTGAAGTTGAAGCCACCGCTCCTTTACCATGCCGAAAATCCTAGGGCCCTTAAGAATTGTGCTAAATCGTCTCTGTTTGCACTGTATAAGTGGAACAACAAAGCCTGGATAACAGAACATCTGTTTACAGCATGGTTTACTGAATATTTTAAGCCACCATTGAAACCAACTGCTCAGAAAATAAGTTTTCTTTTAAAATATTACTTTCTATTGACAATGCATCCAGATAGTCTTCGCAAGCTCTGATGGAGATGCATGAGATTAATGCCATTTTCATGCTTGCTAACACAAGCTCCATTTTGCCGCCCCATGCATTAAGGAGTAATTTCAACTTTCAAGACTCTTTATTTAAGAAATAATTTTTATAAAGTTATAGCTGCCATAGGTAGCGATTCTTTAGATGGTTTGGGGCAAAGTAAATTGAAAACCTTCTGGAAAGGATTTGCCATTCTACCAGTCATTAAGAACATTCATTCTTCACAAGAGGAGGTCAAAATATCAACATTAACAGGAATTTGGAAGAAGTTGATTCCAAATCTCTTGGATGATGTTGAGGAGTCCAAGAGTACAGTGAAGGAAGTTGCTGCAGCTGCTGTGGAAATAACAAAAGAACTGGAATTAGAAGTGGGACCTGAAGATGCCAAGATTGCTGCAATCTCATGATACAACCTGAATGGATAAAGAGTTGCTTCCTATGGATGAGCAAAGAAAGTGGTTGCTTGAGATGGAATCTACTCCCAGGAAAGATGCCGTGAACTCTGCTGAAAAGACAATAGATGGTTTAGAATGTTCCATAAACACAACTGAGAAAGCAGAGTCAGCCTACTGTGGGTGAAACGCTACCAAACAGAGAAAACTTTCTTGACTGGAAAAGAATAAATCTTTTGCGAAAGGAAGACTCAACTGGTGGAGCAAACTCCACTGCTGTCTTATTTTAAGAAACTGGCACAGCCACCCCAACATTCAGCAACCACCACCCTGATCATCAGCAGCTGTGAACATCAAGGCAAGACCCTCCACCAGCAGAAAGGTTATATTCACTGAGGCTCGGGTGATTGTTAGCATTCCTTAGCAATAAAGTACTTTTTAATGAAGGTATATGTATGTTGTGGACATAATGTTATTGTATACTTAATAGACTATAATTTATTATAAACATGCCTTTCATATGCACTGGGAAAATAAAAAGAAAATAGCGTACCTTATTTATTGCATTATTGGCTTTGTTGAGTGGTCTAAATCGAACCTTCAGTATCTCCAAGATATGCCTCTACCGACCTACATAAAAACAAACGGGCATGATCACTATTGATATTGAAAGATCTCCAGGACATGTTAAGTAAATAGCAGTAAAGGGCAAAACAGGGTTTATTTTGTTAAGGTGGAAGGGATAAGACTTTTGTATGAAAGGTGGAAGGGATAAGAAAATATATTTGCAACTGCTTATATTTGCAATAAGAAACATTGAAAAGAAATACGAAAGTATAAAAATAAAATATCTCATTGGAGGTCAAAATAAATAGAACATATACTTTTAAATGAACATTTTTTTCAATCCTTTTGGGATTTGAGTCATGTGAATTTATTACTTACTTGAAAAAAAATTAATTAAATAATAAACAGTACATGCACACCATGGAATACTATTCAGCCATAAAAAGGTGGTGACTTCACATCTTTTGTACTATCCAGAATGGAGTTGAAACACATTCTTCTTAGTAAAGTATCACAAGAATGAGAAAGCAATTATCCAATGTACTCAATATTAATATGAAGTCAGTAGCTGATCTGACACAATACCACATGCCATAGGAGGAAAACCCACTTCAATTCAAGTCGGGGGAGAGTAATGAGGGAGTGGGGGGAGTTGGGGTGCTCTCACTGAATGGGCACGGGGTGAGGATATTTGGCTCACCTTTTGTGTATGGGACATAACCACAAGAGGAACTCTACCTAACAAAATCAAATATTTTTACCTGGTTGTTTGTACCCTCACATTAATCTGAAATAAATTTACTTTAAAAAATATTAAAAAATAAAAAACAAATAAACAGTAGTGTTTGTTTATCATATCACTCTAATTTATTTCTTTTATGGTACGTACCATTATTTGACGTTTTCCTTGTTATTTATTTCCTTCCCTCTAGAACAAAAGTCAACAAATTATGGCCCATGGGCCAAATCCAACCAGCCCATTATTTTGTAAATAAAGTTTTATTAGAACACAGACATATCCATTTATTTACATATTTCTAAGGCTATTTTTCTGGTGCAACAGTGGCATTTTTAAGTAGTTATGATGGAGAACCATATGGCCCGCAAAGCCTAAAATGTTTACTATCTGGCCCTTTACAGAAAAAATGTTTGTTGACTTTCGTTCTAAAATGTGAATATTTTCCCAAATAAAATGTAAGAGCAAAAAGCTTACTTGGTCTCCACTCCATCCCTCACCACCTAGAATAGTGTCTAGTGCAGAGCAGGTGCTGAATTAACACTGGCACAGGCTGAGTTCCTGGGGAAACAACCTTCAAGATGGAGACTGGTGTGCAGAAGGCTCCTTATGGGGTGCTTCTGAGACTAGCACTTGAGGGAGGGAGGAGCAGGCTTGGGCAGAGGGAGATGTCAAGCCTGGGTACATCTACATGGAACACCTCGCTTGACCTAATTGGGAGATCTACAAGTGAAGTAGCTCTTCAGAGGTGTATAGATGAGTCCAAAAGGCTGGGCCTCTGTAGTTCCACTTGAATTTGTCCTTGAGGGGGGCCACACTGGGAAGGAGGTCTGACCTTGAGGAAAGCAGCTTTCTTCAGCCAAACACCCCTTGAAGCAGTGTTGTCCCTGCGGAAGTTCTGCCAGCAGCACTCTCGACGTCAGGAGGTGATAAATCCTTCATTTCTGGGGGAAGGGGCATGGCACAGCATCTGTCTCTATGTGACCTGAATGGATGAACCACGGCGTGGAGTGCATTCTTATTCACCTACATCCACTGCCATGGGAGGCAGTTCCAACTCAGCTGAAAGTCCCGTTCCGTAGATTTTATTTTCATAATCTCTCTTTGGACACATCAGTGTGTGTCTGAGTTTGTACTTTCTCAGAAGAAGCACACCATGAAACAATGATAGGAGTTCAAGTTTGTTGTTGTTGTTCTTTTGATTTGTTTTGTTTCTGGGTTTTGTTGGTGTTATTTGATGGTTCATTTCTTGTTGTTTTGAGACAAGTTCATGTGGGACTGTAGAGGCCTAGCTCTCTTAGCAGAGGAATGGAGAATCAGACAGGGAGGGTGAAGATCTCATCCTGCTGATTGGGGGCAACAGAGGATCGGACTACTCCAAGTGCAGTTTAGGGAACGGTGTCCATCCAGCAGGTGACCAGCATTGGACTGCACTACAACTAGAACTGAATTTACAGCAACAGCTGTTATCAGTTCCACTTTATTCTGATCAGAATTAAGCAGACTTTTTTTGCACCCACTCCAAATCATTACCTTAAAGTTAAGAGGCAACTTTCCCAGGAGAGGAAGTTAGGCTAGAACTTAATTGCCCCAGAGCAGCCTGCTATAAAAATCCCATCTTGGCTTGGAGCCTGTGGCTCAATCGGCTAAGGCGCCAGCCACGTACACCTAAGGTGGTGGGTTCGAATCCCCAGCCCAGGCCCTCCAAACAACAATGATGGCCGCAACCAAAAATTGGCCGGGCGTTGTGGCAGGCACCTGTGGTTCCAGCTACTTGGGAGGCGGAGGCAGGAGACTCGCTTGAGCCCAGGAGTTGGAGGTTGCTATGAGCTGTGATGCCATGGCACTCTACCCAGGGGGATAGCTTGAGGCTCCG
>CAUYQV010123279.1:0-59821 GCA_963574575.1 Galagoides demidoff | reverse complement strand
ATTGTGAAGACTGAAAGTGCAACAGGTTTGGAAGGAAGTGATGACTTATTTTGAAAATGTTAACACTGCAATTCCCATTTAATGTCCAAAATGGAAATGCTCAACTTTCAGTGTCCTAAAGGTCTGAAGTTGAGGTGAGAAGTCAAACTTAACTATGTAGAGTCGAGAATTATCAAGACACAGATGATAGAAAGTAGACCTACCATTTGATCTTGAAATCCTATTACTTGGTTTCTACTCAGAAGAAAAAAAAAATTATCGCAAGAACATTTGCACTAGAATGTTTATTGTAGCTCAATTCATAATTGCCAAGACATAGAATCAACTCAAGTGTCCCAATCCATGAATGGTTTAACAAACTGTGGTATAGGTATACCATGAAATATTATTCAACCATTAGAAAAGATGGAAACTTTACATCTTTTAACTGGATCGAGTTGAAACCCATTCTTCTTAGTAAAGTATCACAAGAATGGGGAAAAAAATTATTCAGTGTACTCAATACTAATATGAAACCAATATATAAACAACTACACACCCACCAAAAAGAAAAATGTGAGTATAGTGTAGTCAGGGGGCAGGGAAAAGGGAAGGCAGTGGGTGGGATCTAATTTACTGTGCACAATGAGGGTGCTCAGCACACCCCCTGGGTGAAGGGATCAGCTACAACTTGAACTCTATCTTATAAATGGAAACAATGCATTGTAAATGCTTGTACCCTCATATATCTAAAAAAAAAGCTACAGATGATATTCAAATATGCAAATTTAGGTGAAGTTACTGAGGAAATGAGTAAAGATGAAGACACCCATAGATTCAAGGGTTGAGCACTGGAATTCTCTAATGTTGAAATAAGGAAAACCAATGAGATTGAGAAACAGCAGCGGGCAAGTTGGTAAGGAGCACCAGCAAGAACTCACAATCCTAAGGTTGAAAAAGAGTATTTGATCAAGGCTGTTGAATGTTGCCAAGATTTAAAAATAAAATGAGAAATGGGTGGTCCATTAGACTGGGCAACATAAAGATATTTGATAAGAGTCACTTGCTAGAGTAATAGGAAGGCAAACATGATCATAGGGGCTTCAGGAGAGAACAAGAAGACAGGAAGCGGAAATACCAAGTAGAAACTTCTAAAATGGGGTGAAGTAATGAATAAAATGAGGCAAAGAGGCGAGGTAGTGACTGAAAATGAAATGGAGTTGAGCGTTTTTTTTTTTTCTTTTTTCTTAAGGGAAAACATATTACAGCATGTGTGTATGATAGTAAGAATAACTCAGCTGAAAGGGAAAAGGTAATTGATGGTGCAGGGGAGTGGCAGTTGCTGCTTTGCATAGGGGGAGGCATGAGACCCAGTGGTTGGGTGGAAAATTGACCTTTGCTAGAATACTGATGATTCATGCACCATAACAGGAAAGAACAAGAGTATAAAGATACAGATGTTGGTAGTTTGGACGGGATAGAGGATGTAATGGGACCATTTTGATGTTCTCCTTTGATTGTTTCTATGTTTTCAGTGAAGTAACAAAATTATCTGCTGGAATAAATTTGGAGCTGGAGAGAGGAATGGCTCAAAGGAGAGAGAAAGGGGGACAAGAACGTTTATAAATGTGTGTGTAAGAGAATAATAATGATTTTTCCAAGGAATCTAAGCAGAGTATGGAGTGCTTGAAAATATGGGGAGAAAGAGAGAAAAATAAAAGATAATAGAAACAATGGTTCATAAATTCTAAAGACACAAGGAAATAAAAAAGCACGTCACCATCATAACGCCCAAGGTAGTGAGCTGCACAAATAGGGCGGAGTAATCCAGGAGGAGGTCTGAGGTTGGATGATGGAGGAATTCTAGTAATTGGTAAGGATGGAGCGTAGTATATTGTATGGGTGGCTCAGGGGGAGACAGAAATCAAAATCACTGGAGAAGAACATGATCAAACAACAGAGAGGCAAGGGTGCTAGAATCACCGAGACTATGGCAGGATTCCTACAGGAAGCAGTGAGTAAAGGGGAGGCGAGGTTGTGGGTGACACTCTTTAAAGAACCACAAGATTCATGGATGGGGTTTGTACAGAAGATGAAGCGAGGGCCATCTGGAATAGCAAGGAGGAAGGCCCCTGGCACCTGCAGCTGGGCTTTCCCAATTTGAGGGAGCTTTAGGTGAAGCAGTGTCTTCTGCATTATCCAAGTCTGAATTTGAATGACAAAATGAAAGGAAGAGTTCAGGAAAATGTGGGGATAAAGGAGATTTTTGTATATGACTGTGAGGTCAAGAGGGTCCAGGAGAAGGGCTTGGTTGGTGGGTCAGAAATGGAGTGGAGACAGGGTAGGGGGACAGGGTCTGAGTGTTGAGGAGACATCCTGGATGACTTGCAGTAACAGGAAGAGCTGTGAAGGTCTTCTGCTCATTAAAAACAACTGTGGTCATCTTAGTGCGTGCTGAGGAAGAGCATGAAAAAACAATCTGGTTTATGTTTCTCCTTAAGGGGTTTGCTTTCTGCAGGGTCTCTGGAAGAGCCAATGCTATATACTCTCAGTTAATGCTGGTTTAAGCCCTCACTGAGAATCGCCTACTGTTGAGACTCTACCTTTTTTCCTTCCTGGTGCACACAACAGGCAGGAAATGGGGTGTCAGACTTGGGAAGGTTGACTTAGCAACACATTTTTTTTTAACTTTAGGAGTTAAAAGATCATATATCTGTGCTCCAAAAGCACTGACTTGGACAGCTGGAATTGTGGTGACAAGAGACGTACGCTAATACTTTTTCATTTAACCAGAACGAGGTAATCTGAGCCAACTAAAAAGCCTTTCTCTCAGCCCCGCTCACAACACTGAGGAATGTCAGAGGCCCTCGGGGAGCAAGGATGCTTTATGGAGAGTTGCCTGGGAAGGCAGGAAACTGCCTATTGGTTTCATAACTCTAAACCTCTGAAATGCTTGTCTTCTTTCCAGACCTTCTTATTTAGTCTCCAGACGTCAAGAAAAAGTCACACTTGTTGTATTAATATGGTTAAGGCATCCTATTATCATCATTGGTAGCAAAATGTCTCTCTGTTTTATGACATAGGTAGTCCAATAAAAAGTTTCAGGCCAGCAAAGAGTAGCTGTGGGTTTTTATTTCACTTCCCTACCCTCCTTCAAACCCTGTCAGATGTTACTTCATATGTCTGGAGTCTCTCTGGCTTACCTTTTTACGGTGTCTGTGTTTTTACTTCTCAAGCAAAGTTAGAATTCCATCTTCACGTTCAGACCCCTTCCCATTGTAACTTCATCTTTACTAACCAGCTCAGGGTAACAGCTCACATCAAAGATTGGTCAGGACAAAAGTACTTCTTTTACAGTTACCATAAACTAGTTGCTCACTATGGGTTAAGTACTTTACACATTTTACCTGCTTCCCTTTCATAATAATTCTATGAATTAAGTGATAATATTGTCCACATTTTACAGTCGAAGACATTAAAAAAAAAACCCTTAAGATCCAGGATAATACTGCTAAGAGAGCCAAAATGTGAACCTGAGTCGTCAGATTCCAGATCGTCCATATTCTCAGTTTCTACAAAACATTGCCAAATACTGAATTAGCTGCCAGATGACGGACCTAAAGGGGCTCATAGTTTAGTGTGGAATTACATATTTCATGTTGCCAATACCTTCCTATCTGTGGACTCCCAAGCGTACACCCACACACAACAGTGTGAGTCTGAACCACTGTAAATGTTACTAGCCACCTACATCGATTTTTAAAGCACGACTGTAGACTGAGAGGAATCCTTCCTGGCCAATCAATTTGTAAGTGTTTTGGAAGAAAGATTAGCATTACAGAAATAACTTTATTTTTTATTTTTTATTTTTTTTATTGAATGGTAACTATGTACACTAATGCACTTCTGGGGTACAGTGTGGTGTTTTCACATACAATTTGAAACATTTCCATCAAACTGGTTAACATAGCCCTCATGTCATTTTCTTAGTTATTGTGTTAAAACATATTCTACTCTTAGAAAGATTCACTTGTACCCTTGTAAGATAAACCACTGAAGTGATCCCTCCAATCCCCCTTCCTCCACCCATTCCCGCCTACCCACTCCCTCCCCTCCCCATATTCTTAGGCTGTTATTAGGTTATAGCTTTCATATAAAAGGTATAAACTAATTTCATAATAGGGGTGTGTACATTGAATACTTTTTCTTCCATTCTTGTGATATTTTGCTAAGAAGAACATTTTCCAGCTCCATCCATGTGAACATGAAGGACATAAATTCTCCATCTTTCTTTATGGCTGTGTAGTATTCCATGGTGTACATATACCACAGTTTGTTGATCCATTTGTGGATTGATGGGCACTTGGGCTTCTTCCATGACCTGGCAATTATGAATTGGGCTGCAATAAACATTCTGATACAAATACCTTTGTTGTAATGTGATTTTTGGTCATCTGGGAATATACCTAATAAAGGAATTGCAGGATCAAATGGCAGTTCTATTTTTAGTTCTCTAAGTGTTCTCCAGATGTCTTTCCAAAAGGAACATATTAGTTTACATTCTCACCAGCAGTATAGAAGTGTTCCCTTTTCTCCACATCCACACCAGCACCTCTGGTTTTGGGATTTTGTGATATGGGCTAATCTTACTGGAGTTAGGTGATATCTCAAAGTAGTTTTGATTTGCATTTCTCTGATAATTAAGGATGGAGAACATTTTTTCATATATCTGTAGGCCATTCGCTGATATTCTTTAGAGAAATTTCTCTTCAAGTCCCTTGCCCACCCTGAGATGGGATCACTCATTCTCTTCTTGCTAATACATTTAAGTTCTCTATGGATTTTTGTTATTAAACCTTTGTCGGAGACATAACCTGCAAAAATCTTCTCCCATTCTGAGGGCTGTCTGCTTGCCTTACATACTGTGTTCTTGGCTGTGCAGAAGCTCTTTAGTTTGATCAGGTCCCAATAGTGGGATGTTGCTGATGTTGCTTCAGTTGCCCAGGGTGTCCTCCTCATAAAATGTTCGCCCAGGCTGATTTCTTCAAGTGTTTTGCCTACACTTTCTTCTAGTATTTTTATGGTTTCATGTCTTAAGTTTAAATCTTTAATCCAGTGAGAGTCTATCTTAGTTAATGGTGAAAGGTGTGGGTCCAGTTTCAGTCTTCTACAGGTTGCCAGCCAGTTCGTCCAGCACCATTTGTTTGAAGGTGGGGAAGAGTCTAAGGAGAAATAACTTTCATTAGACTCTTCCCCACCTTCAAAGAGTAAGCAGCATCAGGAAATGTTGCTGAATCCAGTGACAGAGGCAGAATTGGGACAGAGACCTACACGTTGGGAGCTCTTCCCATGAGACAGAGACCTACACTTTGGGAACTCTTCCCATGAGACAGAGACCTACACGTTGGGAGGTCTTCCCATGAGACAGAGATGTACATATTGGGAGCTCTTCTCACATAGCCAGGAACTGAGAAGAGAGTAAGTTAATCTCACAACAGGAATATTTCCACTTAAGTTTTAATTCTTATGACTTTCAAATACAATTTTTACTCATTAATGGCGTCAAAATGATAACTGCTTATATTGGCAAAGATCACCTTCCCATAATAAGTATTATCCTAAAGATAAAAAGCAAGGTTATCTCAACAGAATATATCAGCTGTGACACTGTAAATCTGGAGGCTGCTTGTGGCTCTTTCTGTGACAGTTACCCCGGATCCTGTGAATAAGAGAACAGGTTTCCTCATCTGTTTCATTTTGTTTTCTCATCAGAAGCGTCATTAATCTAACAATATGTATGTACAGATGTGTCTATGCATATATAGCTTTTTCATTAATCACCCACAGATAGTGTTGATTTGTTTACACAGAATTAGGAAAAGAATTAGGAGAAAAGTAATAATAAAATTCAGAATGCCATCTTTCTAGATTCTGCATTAATATTGTAAAGAATACTTTTGTGTTAGTTGTTTAAGAGGTGGTAGTACAGAAAGGGGATATAAATTTCTTAAAAATATTAATTGCCATGTACCTAGGGTCTACATTAAAATAAAATTCAAAGGGTATGTTCACAGATCACATTATAAATATTGCCTCTTAAATTCAAAACAAAGTATTGTTTCCAGAACATCAGTGAACATAGTCATCATCCAATAAAAGTTGTTTTATTTTCAGTCCTTCCAAAAGTTAATAGAACTTTGAACATGCCAGAACATTCGTTTTCATATATTCCTTCCTCTTCCCACACACACAATAGGAAAATTTCTTAAGTTGAGGCAAATTAGATTAACAAAGTAGCAGACAGACTTTGCAACACTGAAGATACAGGAAGTAGTAAGTATTAGGAAATCAATATGGCACACGTCTATGTTTTTGTGCATAAGTTATTGTATGTCTGGGAACATCCATGCCATTGTGTGCTGCAGGCTAATTGCCTCTCTGTTCCCATTTACTGTGCATGAAGCAAACTACCCAAGGCAGAGTTTGTCTTCTACTAGAATATGTTGGTCTGAAAGTTGAAATGAAATTTTCATTGTTTTTGACTTAGTCAATATGGGAGAACTAAATGTCTTCCAAAGAGTCTACATTTTACCTCTGTAAGTCTGTGCCTTGTTTGTAGAAGCATCTGGATGTATGAGAATTGTAAGCCTTCAGAATTTATTTTTTCTTAATTTTTTATTAAATCATAACTGTATACATCAATGCATTTATGGGGTACCATGTGCTGATTTTATGCTTACATCAAACTGGTTAACATAGCCTTCAGCTCTCTTAATTATTGTGTTAAGACATATATCCTCTACTCTGAATAGATTTGACATGTAGCCTTTCAGTATACACTTTATCAGAGCTATGATTCTATCCAAAACTGCAAAGATATGCCCATCTATTGGCAATATTTGCTTCATACTATGATTCTTTATGAAAAGTTTTTCCTAATTTCCCAGGAGACAGAGAAAGAGGGAGAAGGAGACAGAGATGGCAAGGACAGAGAGAAGAGAGAACGAAAAAAAGAAAAAGAAAAAAGAAACTGTTAAACTGTTCCTATGCTAGGTTGTCAGTCCTGTTTTCTTTCAGGAAAGGGAGAGGAATTGGTTCTATAGCCAATGCAGAATACTGAACACATGAGGAGGCACTAATAACAGTAACACAAAAGACAAAAGCAAATTCGTCACTTCCACCCAGATGCCGCAGATCTCATATCTGACCTGGACAGAGTCATTAGCTAGAGGAACAAAATGAACCTCTAGATCAGTGGGAGGTTCCAACCTTCCTAATGCCGTGGCCCTTTGAGAACCACTGCTCTAGACGGAGTCAGAGGGCAGTGGGAGAAATGATTTAAGGGCTATCGTACTAGATTAAAAGACAAAGATTTCTGAATAATGTGCTCCTGACACTGATTCTCTGCATAATAGAAGGAACATCATTATATATCATTTTGTTCACTTGAGAATAATTGTGCCATTTTTCATGCACCAAGATAGAACTGTGACACTCCCTTCAGCATCCCTCTACTCACTCCCTCCATAGTGATAATAGTATAGAAATCTACCAGACCTCATAATAAATCCTGTTTCTCTGGGTTGGTAGGTTATGGCTTGAAACGTAGGTAATTTCCTTAGAAAAGAAAAATAGGTAGTGCATCCTATTGTTTTGATTAAGACCATTCTCAAATCTTCTGGACCACTTCACCAGATACAATGTTGAAAACTATATAGCACTTATCCTACCTTGCTTCTCCCACAGGCTTGCAATTTCCAAAGGTGTTGCAGAACCCTGGCAGGAAGGTCACTATCATGCTATGGAACCCAAACAGCTATTTGACCGTGTTGGTGGAGAGCTGGAGGTCATATGACTACATCTGTTTCTGGAGGTTTCTCTCCTACTTCCTTCCTCCCAGGCCCAAGGGGGAAGAAAAAAATGAAACAGAAATGACACTTTTTGCACACGACTTATTATGTGCAGTATTAGGAGATACAAGAAAGGAGATTTAACATTTCATTTCACCTATGGTGGCAGAGTCTTTAGTCCAGAGCATTTCTGTTTGAACTAACTGAGGTGAAGGATCACTTTTTCCGCAATCCATCATGGACTGAAATGTTTTCCTACAGTTCATGATTCATAAGCAGTTCATGTGACATGCAATTCCACATTATTTTGACAGCACTCCAAATGGTCTATACTTGTTTAAAGACACAGGATCATTGATCAGACATTTACCCTCAATTTCCACATCTATCACAGACCAAGGATAAACAATTCACAGACTGACATCACTGTGTGGATTACATTTAGAGTCATGTTGATTCTGAGGATAGAATTTGGAGTCACATACTGCCCTACCCTAATCATGGCTCCACCACTTACTTATTAATGTGTGTGACGCAGGCTATTTATTTAATCCCTTGGTGTCCATTTCCTTATCTGTGAAATGGTGAGAAAAATAATATTTATCTCATAGGGTTATTGTGAGGACTAAAATTAGTTAACATATGCAAAACAGCCTAAAATAATTAGAATAACAGCAAGCACCCTATAACTACTATGTTTTACATTTTATATATATCACACCATTTTAATTCATTGGCTTTGCAACTTGTATACATCAAAATGTGCGGTGCATCACACAGATAATTGAACATATCTGCATCCTTTGCCACTTGTCAGAATAAACCATATTTATGACGAGCTAACATATTGTTAAAAGTACAAGATATGGGCTTGGCACCCATAGCTTGGTAAGTAGGGCGCCAGCCACATACACCAAAGCTGGCAGGTTCGAACCTGGCCTGGACCTGCTAAACAACAATGACAACTGCAACCAAAAAAATAGGTGTTGTGGCAGGCGCCTGTAGTTCTAGCTAGTCAGGAGGCTGAGGCAAGAGAATCCCTTGAGCCCAAGAGTTTGAGGTTGCTGTGCGCTGTGATGCCATGGTACTCTACTGAGGGCAACAGAGTGAGACTTTGTCTCAAATAAAAACAAAAATACAAGATATGGATTAAAAAATTCTTTACACACACACGTTGTGTCACTTGACTAATAAAAACTCAGTGGATTCTCACTTGCCTTTTCCCTTGACCTGACTGATCTGGTACCCACTCCTCGTCTGGGGCATCGTGTTCATCAGGTTCCTGTCCCTTTGCTCTTCTTACAGGATGTCATACTCTTTTACTCTTTCCCTCTGTCAGAAATGTCCTCCTCTGAGCCTTTGCAGAATTAATCTGTTCTATTTCTTCCGGCCTTGGATGGAAGGTCGTCTCTTCAGAATACCCTTCCTTTACTACACTAACTAAATTAAGTCTCCCCAGTTATTGTCTAATCCCACCACTTGCTTATTTTCTTTAGAGCTGTGACCACAGTTTGAAATGATTTTTTGATGTGTTATTTTTCTACCTCTAGGTAGATTAAAGCAGTATCTATGGTCTTCACTGCTTGATCCTATATCCAGCTTGATAACTGAAATATAGTAAATATTCAGTGACCATTTCTTGAATCAATGAAGCATATATTTCTGCTAATATAAAAGAAAATTTAATACTTTTTTGGACATTTTTCCTTGTTAATTCAACCTATCATCAACTTCAAAATATTAATTTTCTGAAACAACCATTCATTCATCATTTACTAGGTTACATATACATAGAAGAACTCCTGGGTGTAAGGGTCACTGCTTTTAAGAATCGGAGGGGAAAAAACACCATTAAACAAACAACCTTTACAATACAAGACATGTCCTGTATGTGAAGGCCTGTGTGTGAGAGTGTACGTCTGTGTCTGTGTGGTGGTCAAGAAACTCAAAGGAGAATGGCATGAGGAATTTGATCATAGAAAGATTAAAAGAAGTCCATAAATGTGAGATTGACCTTGAAGGAAAATCTCTCTACAGATAAGACAAGAGACAAAGCTCCAGAGGCTAAGAAAGTGTGGCCAGCAAACTTGTTTGAAAGCTTTTAAAATCAAATGAAAGATGTTATCTCAAATACTAAGGGAGTTTTTTTAGAAAACAAATTATATTTATGCCCATATCCATTTTGCTTTTATACATTTTTTTCTTTTTAATTTTCACATCATATTTAATTGTTAGGAAGTGTCATTGGAAAAAAATCATAAATTTTCAATAAAATTCTGTTTTAGAAAAGACAGAATCTGTTACCCAATCAGATCTGCAGCTAGAAGAATACATATCAGGAGAAAACTTAGGTCTCTGAACATATGCATTTAGAGACAGCTTTACTTATGACAGCTAATACCACCTGGTTAGCCAGTAAAGTATAAATAATACTTTTTAGCTGTAGATGTTACACTTTTCAAAATTATCTCATCAACATTATCTCATCTAATCTTTACAATACCCCAATGAGAAAGACAGGTTTTGTGTTTGTTTGTTTGTTTGTTTGTTTGTTTGTTTTTATGGTTGGGGATTCATTGAGGGTATGAGAAACCAGGTTACACTGATTGTATTTGTTAGGTAATCAGGGTCTTGCCCCCAAAAGGTGTATCACATCTCTTTCACAGAGTACTAGTTGATAGAGAAATTGTAAGGGACTTATCTAAGGCTGCAAAGCTAGGAAAGAGGCAGTTTAGAAGAGAAACTCCACAGTATTTCCACTATATCTTTTGGCCTTTCCTGTGAACTAATAGAGGAAGCAGGACTACTATATTTTGAGGTTCTGATACTTGAAATAGGATTAATATATCCAGGCTCATCAAAAATAAGTATAGCAAGAATTATATGATTCTATTGATATTTCTGATGAAAAAAACAGACTTTACATAGAGTGATCAATACTATTTTTAGGTACACCACCTTTTTTTTTTTAGATTAAGATGAGAGTACAAATGATTAGATGAGTCTGACAAAGGGCTGATAACCAGACTCTATGAGAACACAAAGTAATCACAAGAAAAGAGCAAACAATCCATTTATAGATGGGCAAGAGACATGAACAAAACATTTTCTGAAGAAGACAGACAAATGTCCAACAAACACGTGAAATTCACAACTACCACCACTTTTTTGCTGATGACTAGAATGAAACCCAAACACATGTGACACTGATGTGCACCAGGCCGTTTGCCCCACATCCATTTGGTGAGGTTGTTGTGATACAGGAGCATGGCTGGGCACAGAGATGATGGCCCTGGCCACAGTGATTAGTTGAGAGATGGACACCCATGGCCCAAAAGCAGGTGAAGTAAATTTTTCCATAGGACTTTTAATGAAACTACTGGGAAAGAACACCTCTCTTTGTGGAGATGAGCAGCTCTGAGGGTTATGCAGTCTTAAAGCCAGTAGCCAACATGGCACTCAGGGAAGATTCACTGAGAAAGTGAACCAAGGTAGTCAGAGAGGCTACAGGGTATCAAGGGAAAGAAGACACGGATAAGGAGACAAAAGGGAACATTTAATCTCTGTTTTGTCTAGCCTTGTGGTTTTCAACCTTGGCTTCATAGAAGTGGCACTGGGGAACCTTTAAAAATCCCAATGTTCGGTCCCCATCCAAGACCCATTCAGTCAGAACCTCTGTTTCTGTTCACGTCCGTGTCATGCTTAGTAAATCTTACCAGCAGTGGTGCCCTGAGGTCCTCTGGCTTTGGCAGAGATTCTGCTGCTATAGCAGGAGGGGTTCATTAACTGCTAAGAAATAGACCTACTAAGAAAGAAACTAGAGGGGGTCTGACAAAAGAGGCTGACTTCAGCAAAGACCATTACATTTAACATAGTGTGGCGTTTTAACTGCTCCTGTGAAACCTTTGGAATCACTAGCCTGCTGCTACTTATGTGTGGCTAAGAGTAAGAGCAAGCTGCAGACATCACATCACCGATTGAAGACTTGGGAAGAAATGGGCAGTATCCCACCATTATGTAGTATTTTCACCTTATAGACACAGTACCTGTAAATCACTGCAAAGACATAGATAATAGCAAAATACAGGAAAACAATAATGAAGTGATAAATTTTGAGAATTATCTTTTCTATATACTTCCATGTTTTATTTCATTGCTTCTCAACTTACAAAGGGGTTACTTCCTAATAAACCCATCATAAATGAAAAATACCATAAGTTGGATGTGCATTTAACACCCCTAATCTATTAAACAACATTGCTTAACCTACCCTACCTTAAACGTGCTCAGAAAACTTACCTTAGCCTACAGTTGGGCAATATTAGCTAGCGCAAAGACCATTTTAGAAAAAGTATTGAATATCTTATGCAATTTATTGAATGCTATACAGAAAGTGAAAAACAGAATGGGTATGTGGGTACTTGAAGTATACTTTCTATTGAATGCATATTCGTTCTGCACATCTGTAAAGTAGAAATTCACAAATCTAATCTTTGTCAAGTTGAGGACCATCTGTATGAGATTTTTAATGTTGATTCTGTTTAAAAACTAGTTTTGACCTTTTCTTGGAAAATTAAAAGCTCTCACAAGTTAGTCCTAACTACTTTGTGGGACACTGATATCTTCTCCAACTTCACAGATTATTCTACTTCATCCACTCACATTCACCAAAGGACTGTTTATCTAGGTCGTAAATGACTCATCTTCCTAATTGTAGTATCTCTTTCTTCTCTAACATTGTGGATTGGGTATTTCACTCAGATAAAGAGCCTTTGAATATAGTCCCCTGGCACATACATTCTGCCTTCTCTGCAAACCCATGGGTGTCCCACTGCTACCCTCCCAATAAACTCCTTCTGGCAAACACGCACAGCCTTCTGGGATTCTTTGCTCCAGTGCTCTGTATCTAACGTTCTGGTGCTGACCACCAACCCACCAGCTGAATTGTAAGTCTCACACACTCACTAGCCAGGATGCTGATACGCCATTCGATTCGCATCATTGAGCCTCCAGTTCCAAATATTCCACAGTCCTCTTTAATGCTAAAGAGACTTTGATTACTTCTGAGAATACTACCACTCCTATCCTACTCTTTTCAAATGGCAAAGCCTACAATTTCATTTCCTGCCAACAGGCACTCAGAAACCAGCTAGACGAATATCAAAAATGCATTCTTCTAAATGACAAGATGCTTTCCAAAGGAATTCCTCAAGGCTCAATTACTTGCCACTTCTTTGCTTGGTTTCCTATGTTAGCATTCCCTCCCAGGCTCTAGCACAAATTAGAAGGACCTTAACCACTGATAACAGACTGCAAACAGGGAAACTGGTCATTACTATTTCTTGTACTGACACCAAGGGTTTCCTTCCCACAAGTCTGGGGGCCAACTCTGACTCGTTTCCTTTTTACATCTTCTAGTTAATTATTTCAATTTGTTCCATTTCCATTCACTTTCTTTTGCTAAATCAGAACTACTCATCACATATGTGCAGCCAGGAGGTCAGGGAGAACACCCAGCTGGTACAACTAGGAAGCCAGATTTTCTTCTGTGGGGAGGGTTATCCTTGTCATGACCCACCAGTATTTTTGGTTGTTCAGTTTTGATCAGAAGATGCACCCAGTGCTGAGAATTCACTGAATTGCACCTGATCAATGGGTTCTGGAGGCAAACTGACAGAATAAATTCAATATCAACACACACAGGAGCCCACGATGTCACCGCCCCAAACAAGTAGCTTTCTGGTAAGGAACTCCACTACAAGAAGCCCCCCACACTAATTCAGAAAGTAGTCCCACGCACCCTGGTTTATGGAATTAAATATCCGGAGAAAGTTACGCATGCCAATGTCTTAAAACTTTTCCTGCTCATTTTAAAAGCTTATATTGAGGTACCTTCATGTATAGACACAAACTAAAGGTAGCATAATTGAGCATTTACTCTTTTCCAGGCACTACTGGGATGCATCCAGTGCACTCGGTTTGTCCTGGGAACGTCACACTAAGGCTATCAGTAGACAGGTTCTCTTATCACTCCCGTTTTTTAGATGAGTAAACGTGAAGACAGATCTCTTTGTCCTTTTTTCCTTTTACACAATGGTAATTTTAGGCAGAGCAGACATCTCACTTAATGGCTTCTCTTTTCCTATCTCAGAAGAAAGATGAGCTTCGCCTCTTATAGACATTTATTAGTAGAGGAACAACAGTAAAATTAAGAGAGAGAAAAACAGAAAACCAACACGTAAAAACTTTGCCATGTGAAAAATTAAGTGGAATGATTTCACTACATATTGGCAAGGAGACATTGGGACTCTGATGCCCAGAAAAACTATTTTATTATTTTTTTTTCTTATAATAGTCTGCAACTTAAATTTCTGAAAATATTTCTGTTTTAAATACTAGATACTACCCTCTTTATCAGAAGGGGAAAATAATGACACATTAGCTAACTTATCTTATTATGAAAAAAAATAATCTGGAAGTATTAGGATTCTTATATTTAGAAACACTTTTTAAATAAAATGAAAATGTTTTGGTGGTAAACATTTATAATTTTACTGCTTAATGCATTTACAAATGAATACTGGGGGTAATCACTGGAAGTTTACATGTGCTTCTGTGGTCCTCCCTCATTAGGAGTTATTTTTGACCATGTTTATTGGTTTATTACCTAGAACAGTTATTGTTGGATCCCTCTCTTCTAAGAGAACATTGGCATATACTTGTTACTTTAAAATGTTCAAAGGATTAATGCATGAAGAAAAGAGTGAATGAACATATCTTTTAAAGGTGATGAGAATAGGGACAAGAAACACAAGAAGACCTTTTTGTTGTATACAGAAATGATTAAAAAATCACCTGGTTTTTCTTCCTCTAGCTTCCAGAGTATCATCTCCGTCTTTACTCTGGACCATATGTGAGAAACTTAGATCAAAGGTAAAGCCGTCAATGAAGCATCCAAGAAAGCAAAATTATGGTGCCATCTCCTGCCTCCCTTTCGAATAACACGCACACACACAGTCACACACACATGCTCCTATACACTAAAGCACGTTCACACACACCCTCACACAAACAGCGAGCGGTATCACTCTCAGGTTTTAATGCGACTATTCCTGCATGCTATGTCTCCCTTCCCTGAGAGCAGTAAAGCACATGTGTATCTGTGTTTCCAACATTGTTTTATAGATAAACAATTTATGTACCTAATTGTGATACATAAGCTTCTCTGGTGCATCAAGTGCACACTTTTGATTTCGACACCAAGGATGATCCCAACTCATTTGCAAAAGTGATCAAATGTCTCTTTCAATTTCAAAGATGAACTATTCAGACTCATCTCCATGTACCTGCCTTCTCCCTGCTCCATACCCAGCCTCATGTCACCTAAGAAAACCCTACCAATCCTAAAACCTTAAGTGTGCTGCAAGAATTTTCAAATTAGCTGGCCAGAACACAGGTGTGGTGAACAGCTGTGTCAGAGAGGATACATCCCACTTCATGTACAAAATCACTGCATTTTCATAAGGAACCTGGACCCAGCACTTTGGGAATTAGGACCCAGATCATTACTAGAGGACTGAACAAACAAAGATAGCATAAAAACAAAATCATGAAAATTACATCAGCAGTCATGACATTCACACATCCTTAGACTTCTCTTTTAAAATGTCAGCTCCTCCTGACAGCTGGATTCAGCCATTGGAGGTAAGAAATGTTTCTACTTGTGAACCCTTCTAGCCTCTGCTGTGTGGGGTGACTTCAAACAGCTAGCAGTAAACAGCATCCTCATCACTCCAGCCCAGACCGAATTCTAATCAAGGACTTTTAAATGCCATTGAACAAATCTATATACTATGGATTGTTTCTTGTATGCCTCTGGCCAAATGCTATTCACTTGGTCATTTATTATTTTTAGAAAACCCAAACAATCCACACTAATAGCGTAAATTACAGCATATCTAGAAGCAAGATCTAGGCCCTCTCGTTGATTTAATACTAGAACTGAAAGAAGCTTTTAATTACCCTTCCTCTGGTGATTTATTAGACACTTGGAGCACAGGACTCTCACAAGTGGAGGAACTAGGTTTAAATTACCTTTAACCAATAGAAAGAGTCTGGTCTAAATGCACCTTAAAACCCAAGGAGTGTGCATAGCTGAGTCCAAAAAGAACCAAAAAATATAAATTAAAATCCAACATATTATTAAAAGCAATAGATTTACCAAGAGACAGGAATCCCAAAGAGGTTATCTAACATGAAGATGGATGTACAACCTACATGGCACTTCAGCAAAGCATTCACATAAGTTTTAATTTAAGACATGAGGTGTAACATATTATGACCATCCCTCAAAAAGGCTTATAGGCTCAACAGTGCACTGTGAAAGGAATAAACAACGTCATAATCTACTCGTCTTCTCCTGAGAAAAGTCCATCAGGAATGTGATAGATAAAACAGCAGACAATTTGGCTCCTGGAATTCTTTATATCTGTAGACAAGTCAATTAAAAAGACTTCCCGGAACTGCACGTCTTCAGCCTGTATGTCCATCATCCCTGAATGTATGAAAGGAAAACAAAGTCATTTCTCTCGACTATTTGTTAGAGAGTTATAATGTGGGGCTTTAAGAAAATAATTTCTGAAAGAAAAGTTGGTGCCTGCATTGTGTCTTCAGATGAATTAAGTCAAAGCCTTGGAGGTTTGGAATCGATGTTTCAGAGTTGTTTCTTTAGTGAGCAAAGTTATCTTTGTAAATCAAGGTTGGAATCGGAGAGCGTAATAGGAATAGCTGGCTTTAGAGGTCCTCACTTCACCTTTTAGGGATTTCTTTACTGGAAAGAAAGAATTTTAGCTACATTCATGTTCAGTCCAATAGTCTATTCTGCATTGATATCCAATATTTCTCTCTTCTTTGTCAATTAGCTCTGGACTATGGATCATTTTCCCACCAGTCTTCCCCATATTCTCCTGTCCCTGATGCTATCCCAACCATTACCAATACAAGCGGAAACTTCCACAGCTCCCTTAATTAGCAGAACTTCTTTTTCTTCATCTTTCCCTCTCCTTCGACCATCCTCAGTGTGTGTGTGTGTGTGTGTGTGTGTGTTAAAGAGTGATGCTCTGGGCTGGGCACAGTGGCTTAAAAAGTTTTATCTGAATTACTGTAAATAATTATGAGACAAAAAATTAATAAAAACTGGGAATGTCATAGATTTAAGAAAACTAAAATCTTATATTTTTCTCTATTTTGATTTAAACTTAAAATGAGGATTTTTAAGGAAACCCTCATGAACTCCCATTGTTCAGTTGACGTGAAAAATACCTCAGATTGAAGCCTTTCGATCTCATGCTTCATTTGACAAATATTTGCTAGATGCCAACCAGGCAGTGTACTAGGCACCGAAGGTAAAGTAATGACAGATTTGGGGCCCAGCAATACTCAAATGAACATAGATTAACCTGCTCCACTTTCCGCTTTCCACATCTCAGTAAGGACAATTTCATCTTCCCAGGTGATCAGGCCAAGTACAAATAGGATTTGCTAGTTCACAGAGCTGTATCAGCTTTACGCCATGGACCTTCAAGCTCTTTTTCACCAAGTGACGCAAGGTTAGACTCATTTATAACTTCTAATGGTAAGCTAGTTCAAGCTGAGCCTTCTCCATTCTTTTAGAAAGTCAGATAAACTAATGGCAACATAAGAGTCCAAAATCTATACACGAGGAGATGTTTTACAATTCTCTGACCAAGGCAGGATTTGAGGGACTAGTTAGTTACAGTTTGAATGAGTTCCATATGTAAGCTGCTCTCTATGTTTAAAGGAAAGATGCAACAATAATTTATTTATTTCTGCATCAAAATAAATTAAAGTATTTATTTCTGCAATCATCTGATTTCTTTTCTGAATGTATTTGTCTTTGTTCATTCTTGATGAGGTTTTTGTTTCTAGTCCTTATCTTAAACATTGTTATTGTTATTAAATTTTAAGCCTTGTTAATTTTCTGAAGGCAGAAAGTGGAAACCTAATAAACACATGTATATGTCAAAAAATAAAATAAAAATAAATTGATTTATTTCCACCAAAGTTGAAATCTCAATCTTTGCTTTATGGATGTTTCAACATATCCTCCACAATATTTCCTTTCATTTATTAGCTGGGAACAGAGGAAGAAAGCCTAATAAAATAAAGTGCACTATTGTCCTTCCTGATTAGGAATAATCTAGTTGTAGAGAAAGCGCATTGCTGTCTTTTATTTTTCTAGCTGCATCCAAATATTTGATTAAGTATGCGGGAATATTATTTGCTTCTTTTTAAAAATCGAATTTATATTTTCTTCTCAGAGTAACGTATATTCATTACGGGAAAAAATAGAAATTGTAGGAGAAGTCAGAAATAGACAAAAAGAAATTATACTCTTATCAACCAATTAAAACCACAATTTTTAAAAATCACATTTTTTTTAGTTGTACTATGCTTTCGGTTTTCCCTCGTAAATAAAATATCATTTATTATATTTTCTGATTATAAAGTGATACATGTTAGCATTGGAGAATTATATGTGAGATAAATTACATTGGTGATTTTATCAACGTTATCATTTGTGTACATTTCTCTTCAGCACCATCTTAAATGTTTTCAAATTCCCTTCCCCATGTTTCTGATGATCAGTTTCTCTCTCTCTGTCTCTCACACGCACAAGCACACACATGCACATTGTATATTGCTTACTTAATGTATCTGAATTTTTTTCATGTCATTAAAAACATTTGTGAAACATATTCATATATGAATAGTATTTCATATAGATATAGAATGAATGAATGCTTATATATTATTTGAATTAGATAAAACCATTTTGTAATAATTGATGATGAGATAAACTTCAACAATTTGTCAGAAATATTGGTAAGTTTTTCCATAAAATGGAATAGTACCTCAAATTTTTTAAGTATGTTCAAGTTTCCCCATACATATTGTCTATTTGGCTTGGGAATAATGTTTACACAGTTTTAACTAAACATTATATACAAATCTATAGTCCTTTTTAGTGTATTCTTATGTTACTACATATCATTTTGCTAATCCTGGCTTGCCTAAATTGATAAATTGATAAATCTAATTTTTTCTATTTCTTTCTTTCTTTTCTTTTTCTTTTCTTTCTTTCTTTTCTTTTTTTTTTTTTTTTGTAGAATAGAAAAAGTCTTGTTCTTTACTCAGGTTGGTCTCAAATTCATGAGCTCAGCCAATCCACCTGCCTTGGCCCCCAGAGTTCCAGGAATACAGGTGTGAGCCACCATGCCCAGCCCAAATAACTCTATTTTTAAAAAAGTCTATATGAAAAAATACCTACTTCACATATATTTTTACAAATAGTGGTTTATTTACCTCTCCAAGATATGTGCATATTGCAGTGTGGAATATTCTTAATGCTGAAAATGTGTTCAATTCTTATTTTACATTCTTTCCCCCCAAAATTATAATACGTGACATTTCTTCAAATCAAAACAATGAGAACAAATGAATGGAGTCACTGAAGTCAGATGTGAGGTTTCAGAATAGTAGTCAGTAAGTGGGTAGGAACCAGCCACAAAAGTTAAGAAAATGATATTTAAGATCAGGGAAAAGTCCATAGAACTGTTTGGTTCTGGAAACATCAAAATAAAATGTAGTTAGTAGGAAAATTAGCAGTTAAATTAAGTTTGTTTCTTTTTCCCTCTGGGAAACAGAGAAAAATGCAGTAGACAGTTGTATATACTTAATGGAGAAGTGAAGGAGAACGGTATGAAGAAAATCATGGTCATAGACACGATATCCTCAGAAGGATAAAGGAATGACAGAAAGAGAGAGATGTAAGAAAGAAAGGCTGTTTTTGCTAAGAGTGTGGGCTGGAAGGAAAGAATACATAAAGATTTAACAAAAAGAATACTGTGCCTTTTTCATTTCATAGTCATAGCAATTTGGTATTTAATATAATTTTTTTCTTTAATTTTAATCTAGAAGACCCATATGTTGGCCATCATTTCTGAGAAAGTATTGTTTTCCTTTTCTCCTTTGATGTGAAGAGGGGAAATAACTCGTCATAACAATATGTGAATGATGATAAAATGCTCTGTTACACTAAATTCCCTAAAGTAATGTCTTAATTTTTTAAAGTATTATTCATCTATTTTTTCCTATTTTTAATATTCTTACTTTGAAAAGGCAAAGCTCCATGTTAAATTTATATATTATTGTTTTCTAAAGCCTTCCTCACCAATATTGTTCCACTTATAAAATTTCCATTTTGTATGGATGGCCAAGGCCTTTTCCAAAATCTGTGGGAAAGTTGCAATTTAAAAGCAAAAATTTCCATACATGTATAAATAGGTGCTACTGGATGATCTTAATATTGAGATCAATAAAACCCAAGGCCAAACTCAAATATAAAACGTCAAAATATCAAAAATAATTTATGTTATCTTCCATTTTAACCCTTTTGAAGTCCATTTTTATTACTTAGGTCTTTTTTTTTTTTTTTTTGGCCTGGGCTGGGTTTGAACCTGCTACCTCCAGCATATAGGGCCAGTGCCCTACCCTTTTGAGCCACAGGTGCGCCCAGTTAAGTCTTATCTTTTCACTAAACACTTAAAACTGAGAAAAAGGAGGACTTTGTAGAGCTATTGCAATCAAAATGCCACAGATTATTTTAGGGCTCAGTGACTCTATGCACTCAACAACTGACAACTCTAGAGGAAGGAATAAGTTGACAATTCCAGTACTTCAAGCTATAGGAAAATAGAAAAAGCATAAAAGGAATATGCACCTGAAGTTTAAAAAGCCTGTGTACAGAGAAATTTAATTTATTATTCTAATGACTTTCACAGCATGAGGCTCTCACCAGGAGACACGTGTCTATGCATCTAATAAGGCTGCCAAGATTGGGCTATTCCTGAAGGACTCTCACGGCTGTTTCCAAAGCATCTTTTTATAGATGGGAAAACAAAGTATGTGGAAAAGGATCAGAACTGATACTGTTTTGCTGCTAGATAACATAATATATATTCCTCAGAAATGAAGCAAATCTTAGCCAACAAGCTTCAATTAAAATATTTAGGTTTTTTAATTAAATACTTATTTATAGTTTGCTCTCGAAGCATGAGAAAACCTAGGTATGATATTTAGTCTGAAATGCTCTGCTTACTCTTAAAATATAACTGGGTCCCACACAGTTTGTTTGTCTCCATCCCATTATCCTTCCTTGAGTCCTACTTACTCTCCAGTTGGTTATGGCCAATGTTTCTATGCAACTGGAAAAGTTTATGGACGTATTTCCACATGTCTATTTTTTATATGACCTGCTCAACATATATTGTTTTGCAGGGGGGTTTTCTTATCTGTTCCATATTTAATCCACCTCGTCTTCACTTTGGGCATTTGTCATTTCCAACGTGTCTGCAATAAACATTTCTGTATCATTTATATGCCATTTTGTACATATGCACATAATTCCTACAAGTGGAAATGTCACACCAAAGATACATAAATTATAAGCCTGATAGATATTTCCAAATTTCCAAAAGGTAACAAAAAGTTTTCCTGAGTTATACTTAATGACATATCAAGACAGTGATCATTTCTGTTCATCTTTGCCACATTAGGTGATATGCATTGGTATTTTGAATGCATATCTATTTCATAGCAAGAAAAGAGATTTATTACTATTGTTTTTCATTTGAGCTTAAATTAACTTTGTGGTAATGTGTAAACATTTTCACTACATAGTGAAGCTTCAGTTATTCTTTTTATGTGTTGAGGTTTCATAATGCCCTGGGTTAGAGGGTTTCTGCAGGTATTACATTACATACATAGTCATCAGGTCTTGCTGCTCTGTTCAAATTCTTAGCAGTAAAGACACTGGTTCACAGAGTAGGCAAATCCAAATAAAACAATCTATTCCCAATTCTTTCCAAGATTGTTACTGTCCAAACAAATCATAAATTACATATATAATGCTCCACTCTTTCTGAATAGCATACTAAGTCCCCAGAGGGATTATCATGAGCCACTTTTCAAATTCAGACCAAAGCATGAGGAAAGGCCAATTTCAAACAAAGAGTCCTCAAGATAAGAACAAAAATCAAAATGAAACACTGAAGCTGCTATCAGATGTTTGGGATAGGTCTGCATGTAGGTGAGGCCAAACATAGAGAAGATGAGAGAGGAAACATTTATAATGACTTAAAATGTAGAAAATAAGAGAACTACTTTTTTATTTGTATATGGTGAGATTTCATATATATGTATATATAGATGTGCATGTATATATGTGTGTGTGTACAGAGAGAGAGAGGGCAGGGAGAGAGAGATTGGAATACCATCCCAAATGAGACGCTACCCAAAGTACTGAAGAACTGCAATACAATGAAGTTGACTTTTACCAGGGAATAGATTCTAAGTCACTGTTAATTAGCTCAAGTATAGTAACGATTGTACTTCAAAATACTGTCATTGAGAGAGTAAGCTATAGCATTTTAGAAGAAACCATGTAGGTTAAAATTGTGATCATATTCACTATTTTTTCCTTTCTAAGTGGGATTGTTTTTATTCACATATAATCAGTCATGGATAATGCCTTGCAAAATTGTAGCCAGTGTAAGACCTGCCATTTTTATCCATTTCCAAACTAAATAACATCCAAAACTTCTTGAGTGCATTATCTCATTTGGACCTCCCAGAAGCTGTATGCAAAGAGTCCCATCATTAGCTCTCAATGTATAGCAGAGAAAAATGGAGTCTCATGTAGTCACATTGAAGGTATTAGGTATCTGAACACATGTAAACATTCCTTGACAAACACACACACACATATCTTTCTAAGTAAATATTATTCACTGTGTTAACTTCCGACATGAATATGCATAAATCAGCAACTTAGCCTGATTAATTAGCCTGTCTATTAAAGAGATATAGCCTTGAGAAAAACTGACTCATTTAACAACTACAATGGCCATGGTATTTGGCAAGAATGCTTAGGGCAATCCTCAATACTTATTTAGTAGAATGAAAGTCACAAAGATCATATTTTGGGTAGTCTTGCCAAGTAAAGGAGGTTAGCCAGACTCTCTGAAACTAAAAGATACTATTATTTTCTCACAGGGTTCTCTGGCCAAACAAATTGTCTTAGGAAAATATTCTTGTGGAATTATTATAATCTAATTGCTTGACTGGTAGGTGCACAAACTTTACCACTAGGACCTAGTGACTAGGTCAACAAAACATAGAGTGAAAGTATTTTCCCATCACTACTTCATTGAAGAGGGTTGTGAAACCAAAGCACACAGTCGTCATTCTAAAGGAAGAGGTAGTGCCACAGAGATGAGGGAGACTGTCAGTTTGAGACCTGTTTCTCAAGAGTAATTTTAAAATACCCTTCTACGTCTGCATTTAACATTCCTTATGAATTCAACTCGTGCTGGTTGTACTTTATCAGCACCTTTCTCTGGATGCTGTCTATACCTCCAAGTAGTCAGGTGATAGTCTTTAAAAAAATAAAGATGACTACATTCAGAGGGACTTTTTTTTTATTAAGTCAAATACACATAGATCTTGAACACATTTATGCATATGTGGGGTACAATATGTGCATATGTGTGGATTTTTTTAATATAATCTGATGTACTTACATCAAACCAATCAACATAACTTTTGCCACATTTACTTGATTATTATGTTAAGACATTTATGTTCTCCACTTGACAGATTTGACTTATACCCTTGCAATATGCTCCATAGCTGTGGTCCCACTGTTTACCCTCCTTTTACCAAACCTCCCACTTCCCTTCCCTTCCCACTCCATTTCTCTCCTTCATCCTAAGTTATAGTTGTATTCTATCTTTAATAACAAAGTGTGAGCAAAGATAAGTAGGTTTCCTAGAAGTACTGAGTACATTACATATGCATTGTACCCCACGTATGAATAAAGAAGTACTGAGCACTTCTATGAAACCTACTTATAGGAGGGTTGGAAACCTTTTCCTCCATTCTTGAGATACTTTACTCAGGAGAATATGTTCCAGGTCCCTCCATGTAAACATAAAGAGGTAAAGGCTCCATCTGTTTTTAAGGCTGCATAGTATTCCATGGTATACATATACCACAATTTATTAAGCCATTCGTGGATTGATTGGCACTTGGGCTTCTTCCATGACTTGGCTATTATGAATTGAGCTGCAATGAATAATCTGGTGCAAATATCTTTTTTGCAAAGTGATTTTTGGTCTTTTGGATATACTCCTAGTAGAGGAATTGCAGGATCCAATAGCAATCAGAGGGAATTTTTAGCAACTTCTGGCTTCTTAAAGTTCAAAATAGAGTTCTAGAAGAGGTAAAGTTGAGTTATTGTGATAGAAATCACATCACTGGTTACCAAAAGTGAGAAGCATTGGCTGGAAGGGGGGTATATGGAACTTCTTGGAGGGACAGAATGGTTCTTTATCTTGATTAAGATGGTAGTTGTGAGTTACCTTTACCAAATGCCACTGAACCCTAAACATAAGGTTTGCACTTTTTAGTTTTGTACAGATTATTCTTCAACATAAATTCCACTATGGTTTCTTGTTCAGGGGAAAAAGAGGAACTGTCATACACTTGATGCATTCCTTTTTATTTTGAAGACAAAGTCCTATCCTGTGAAATCAATGATACACTGAAAGACTAAAATGTGCCATCAGGAGTAGTCTGTTGGTTATGGGATGTAACAAATGTGAAACCATGCTTCCCGATTAAATAAGTGTCATCAGAAGATGATCAGATTTTCTGCCTTTTCTTTTTCTTTTCCACTGAACTTATTTTCCCATAAAGAGTCACCTTGTGTGGTTAAAAAGTGGATAGTGTGTTAGGAAGCTCTAAGATAATAAAAATGGCCATTTAGCAAAAGAAATTCCAAAGTGCATTGATGACAAATGTAAATTAACTGGTTAAGTCAGACAAGGTACAAAAAATATGATGAATTTTTTTTTCCTGTATTACTTATTCTTACTAAAACTGCATTTTTTCAAAGTGTATATGAAGGTTGTTTATTAGGGAGACATGATAAGAGATATTGTGGAGACAAATTTTTACTTTAATTCTATTTTTTAAAAAGACCAGTTATGTATTTCCAATTAAATGCCAGGCATTGCAATGACAAAAGATAGAAAGGTAGGCAATGAACAGGTAGTCCAGCAGAGCCCAAGTCATCAAATGCATAATTACAACCCAAGCTGAAGAATGAGATGGAGTAACAGTGAGTAAGAGCATGGGCTAAGAAACCAAAGTGCCTGTCTCACATCTGGGTCTGGATTAGAATTATCAGTTATATAGCTGTAGTTGGACAAGTTATTTAAATGCCTTATGCCTCAATTGCCCATCTGAAGATGAAATGAATAAAAAATATTTATTTCAGAAGGCTTTATAATGGCCAAATAATATAGGTAAAGTTCTTAGCACACAGGCTGACAGAGTGAATGCTATGTAAGTAAAGGGGAGACATGAGGCCACCAAGGAAGGGTAGAGTCGGCTGACATTGGCATCACCTAAATACTTACCACCTGCGAGAGAAATTTCCTATTGTCAGTATCTACTCTGCCAGGTGTTCTAGTGTTGGCAATGAGTACATCAGGTTTGCAGAACCCTATACTGTTTAATACTAGTATTATCCATCTTTTCTTGTTTAACTTTACACAAGTCCCTAAAAACTTGATTCACTATGTAGTATATATACGTGTGTGTGTATATATATATATATGCCAAGAATATAAATAATCAAGAATAAAAATATATGTATGTATAAGTTTGTGTGTGCGTGTGTATTCAGAGAGAGAGAGAGACAGAAACAGAGAGAGAGAGAGAGAGAGAGACACTATATGACCATGAGAAGCAAGAATACAGTCTGTTCAAAAGAGGCATTTTACATCATAAATTAACAAAATTCTATTATGACATGAATATTTATGTACACAAAATACTGTATTGTGGAAATTAACATTTACCTATATGTAAACACATATATATCATACATACACACATATGTAAAATGAGATAAAGGGAGCAAATAAATGTTCTATAATGTAGATTTTTCCTAATTTTAGAGGTAGAAAATATCAATTAGTAAATAAGTTAAAATGTGATTTTAAGAAGCATTTCATAAAAACACCTACCATTAAATAGAACTCAGAACGGAAAACAAAATACATAATCAAACAAAAAGAAAACTACCGGAAAGTCCCTTTCCTTTGTAGAGGAGACTTGAAGAATTGCTGTAGAAGTATCTGGAGCCAATACCATTGGTATCAGCTGATGAGATTTCAAATGTTGTAGTGTGCTGATGAAGAGAACACATTTGCTTCTAAAAAACATTTGGCTCTTACCTGAAATGACTCAGTGTATGTTTATTGACAAGATTTTGCTTATAAGAAAATGCATATAGGCCAGGAGCAATGGTTCATGCCTGTAATCCTAGTACTCTGGAAGGCCAAGCTGGGTGGATTGCTTGACTTCAGGAATACGAAACCAGCCTGAGCAAGAGTGAGACCCCCATCACTACTAAAAATAGAAAAAATAAGTGGGCATGGTGGCGCAGGGCTATAGTCCCAGGTACTAGGAAAGCTAAGGCAAGAGGAGCCCTTGAGCCAAAGAGTTTGAGGTTGCTGTGAGCTCTGATGCCATGACACTCTACCCAGGGCAACAAAGCGAGACTTTGTCTCAAACAAACAAACAAAAAATGCATATGTATTAAAATGCAAGAGTTGATCTTCTTTTCCTTGGTTTTAAATTTTATTCTTAAAATGCCCATATGTCCCTTGGTAAAAATGTCCAAGCAATAATTAATTACGTTCTTATAAAAAGCATTATTGGTTATTTAGGGTTTCTTAAGTCATGAATATTAGAATTACATTATTAAAATCATCATGTCAAAAATATATAGCTGCATTTGGTTTGCTATACAGAGAATTGTGATTAATAATTAAAACATCTCCACCAGACTTTCTGGATTCAGATGGCAGGATGAAGCACAACTGCAATGTCTTGTTTCCCGCAAACCTCATTTTAAATAAGCAAAAGAGCAGCAATAATGCCCAGTTTTAGTCAAGCAAAGAATGAAACTGCTGGCCATTTAAGAAATAAATGCTTCTATGAACTGATGTTCCTCAATCAAAATAAAAAAGTGCAGAGTTTCAGTCTGATATAACTAAAAGAAACCTTAATAATAGAAATATCTACTTTCTTTACACAACACACACACCCATACATAACATATGCACGCACATTTGACACAAGGTCAAATGCTAACAGCATGTTTAATGGGAAACAAGAAACATTTTCATTATAATTAAGAACATTACAAGAATGTGCTATAATTTTATACCTCTTGGAAGAACTACACAATGCAATCAGTAAAGAGAAGGATAAAGAGTTATAGAAATATGATACCAAGAGATATTTTCATCATTAACCTTAAGTGATGTGATTAGGTCTAAGGAAATCCAGGAATACCAAGTTAAAAATATATTCAGACGCTGAGATAATTCTGTAAACGATATCTAAAATTGTCATCTAAATATAGCAAATATAGTGAAAGCACAAACCAATTTTCAATGACAAGCAAAAACATAAAATATTAAGTATAAGTCTAAAGTAATTTACATCACTTCTGTGAAGAACATTTAAAATTCTACTGCATGCCGTAGAGTATTTTAGTGAATTAATTGATAGACCACGCACTAAAAAAGGAAAACATAATAGTGGAAAGTAGTCAAAATCTGCTGGGTACAGTGGCTCACAACTGTAATCCCAGCACTTAGGGAGGCCAAGGTGAGAGGATCGCTTGAAACCAGGAGTTCAAGATCATCCTGATTGACATACTGAGAATCTGTTACTACAGGAAAGAAATAGGAAAAATTAGCCAGGATTGCCTGAGCTCAGGAGTTGGAGGCTGCAGGGAGTTATGATTGTACCACTGCACTGGACAACTGAGCAAAACTTTGTCACTATAAAATAAAACAGAAAAATTTAAAAATATACTAAAATCATAAGGGACTTAAACACATGATACAACTAATTTTCAAATAGTGTAGAAAGAAAAATTATTCAATAATCACCTCTGGGGCTCTAAATTCAGTTGATTGGATTAAAATTACATATATGTACACATGTATATGTGTGTGTGTGTGTATATGTATAGATGGGTATATGGATCTGCACATGGGTATATGTGAATGTGTTTATTCTACCCCTTACACTAAAATGTAAAACTAAATGAAAAAGTCTGAAAAATGTATAGTTGAATTTTTTATCATCTTTGAATGGGAGAGTTTTGGAAAATACCAAAACCCAGAAAGCTCAAAAGAAAAAAAATTAAATTTTAATACACGTACATTTTAAACTTCCACTGGCAAAAATATAAACAAACTCTAGTTCAGTGGCTCACACCTGTAATCCTATCACTCTGGGAGGCCAAGGCAGGTGGATTGCTCGAGCTCATGAATTTGCAACCAGCTTGAGCAAGAGACCATCTCTACTAAAAATAGAAAAACTAGCTGGGCGTTGTGGCAGATGTCTCTGGTCCCAGCTGCTTGGGAGGCGGAGGCAATTCCCTTTTCCATATTATTAAAATTTTATATTATGCACATATATTTCATTTTTGTTTTTACTTTATCAGCTTTTATGGCAAAGGTTTTATCCAGGCAGCAGTTATGGACTTGATTGTTTCTTCTTCAGATTCTTTAATATTAAAAAGAAAATATATTATTTAATATGCTTTGGATTATTTCTGCAAATAATCAATTACCATTCCAGAAAACTAAGATATCAGATATTTGTGATGTCAATTTAGGTTTATCCTAGACAGACACTTTGCCCTAGGGCAGACCATAGGCTTTGTCCTAGGGAGAGGGGCTTAGTTCTACTCGACTTTGTGACATCTGTACTAGCCACTGTTACTCCCAGCGTCTGTCCTAGGGAGGACATCACCTCCCTAGGTTCCATTATTGTATTGTACCCCTTTTTTTAAAATAAAGAATGATTTAATTTGTTTGTTTTTTAAAGGAAGAAGAGTCAAAAGAAAGAAAGAGACCTGGTAACAGTGCTTTACGTGTATAATATGTTCAGTACAATTTTGTCAAATGAAGACATTTTAAGATCAAATTAAGTTTTCACTTATTTTACATAGGTAAACTAATGGAAATGTACATATATTATTTTCTGTTCCAGGGACATTAATTCAGTTCTAGGAAAAATTATAAATGTTTAGTCTCTAAAATGAATGAGCAAATCCTAAATCAATTGAGCATTCAATTTTCAAATATAAAACAAATAACCAACCATGTTAACTAAAAGGAAGAGCCATCCCTTAATTCTTAGCCATAATGACAATATTTTTAAAATCCTTTACCTTCAAAAATGTTCAAAGGAATAGCATTATGGGAACAAGTGGAGAGTCATTGGATGGATTCACAAAAAGGAAACTGCAATAATAAGAAGTTCTAAAGGCTGTCAGAGTTTCAATCATTTGCAACAGTATGTTAATTGGACTGTTTAGCTGAAGCACCAAGATAAAATAGATAGCCAAGTAAAGTGGTTAGACGCACCATACTAATAGCATATGCAAAATTTCAGAGAAGGATGACAGAGAGCTTTTTGTTAACTAGCCCAAAATCTACATTGAAGGTTAAAAATTATCAATGACACAAGGAAAAGGGAATTGTGCAAAGGATATGTTTGGAGTAAGTTTTTTTTTTTTTTTTGCGCTGCTTACTTCTTAAGAGAGTAGAACTGAATTCAGAGGGACCCCTTAAGAGCTTGGAATACTTGCTCTGAGTTAATAGACCAAAATGGATTGTGCCTGGTCTCTATTCAGGGAATGTAGAGGATAAAGTAAGCTGCTTTGGGAACAAGTGAAAGGGTGGGGCTGAACAGGATTAGCCTGCAGTCTCAGACTTCACTAGCATCAGGGATGGATAACTTCCCTGAACAAGACGTGGGTTAGAGCAGGGGCAGACCCTGGGTGGGGCTTTGTGTCTCCAGTCTGAGAAAACCACTGGGAGGCTTAATGAACTCCCACAGAGAGAATTTAAGGAATATACCTCTGGGTTTTGTTTTGGTTTTATTATTTGTTTGTTTAGTGGAGGATAAAAAGTGAGCACAAAGCTATAGAAAAATATATCATTAATGTCACAGATGTGAATTCAGAAGAGAATGTGTACATTCAGGGTGGTAAGGCCATGGCCTCACAGTGGCCTTTCAGACAGTCGCAGTAGAGGTTTCTGAGGAGCCTACAAAAGTTCCCAAGAAAGAAAGAGACGTGGTAAGAGTACACAAAATCTTCTTAAGAAAGTCAAGTGAGGACTTCCCCCCCTTTCTTCCCCTCCTCACTTTGACACTAGAAGGCACAGCAAGACCTAAAGGGAGAGCCTGAGGGTGAAAGAGAACTTTTAGAGAGGAAAGGAAAAAAGCTCTACGCATCCCCCTTAGTCTGACATCCACTCTGCTGCAGACCTGAGCTCTAGGAAGAAACACAAGTGAAACATCATCCACATTGTATTAAAGATGGAGTACTGAGTGCGAACTATCCATTCTACTTTCTGAATTGAGCCTCCATTTGCTATTTCAAATGGATCCTGTGTTTTGGGGACCTCAATTAAGGAGGAAATTGGAGCTCAGAGAGTTTAAAATTTTGGGGTTTTGCCAATTGCCACTCAAATGATCAGTGAAAAGCAGGGACTATCAGCCACATTTGCATGATTGTATTGTACCCCTTGTTTAAAATAAAGAATAACTTAATATGTTTTTGTTTTTTAAAGGAAGAGTCAAGAGTGAAAAGTTCCCACGACCTTGAGTCTGCCACAAATAAGCGACACTATAATAAAGCCTATTGATGAACGGCATAAGTTAACTTTCATTTTCTGGAGACAGTAAATGTAGTGTTTGGTCTGACTATATGCTCTAAACAATGTAGCATTTTTATTTTTGGTATAACCCCGCTTGCATATTATTAATATTTCAGGACCAGATTAAAAGTCTTGAAAATTATTTTGCCTAAAATATTTCAGTTCAATGTCCCCTTTGGGAAATTATTTTCAGCCTTCATTAGCTTAATTGATAAGGCAGGCGAAAGTCTGGAAACAGGAAGAAAACAAAGATACTGAGCGAAAAAGACAAAGTTTCTAACTTTATTGATAAAGGGGTCCTAAAACTCTGGAAATTACAAGTGCCCAGGATCCTGGATACTCTACTTCTTGTTTAGTTCATTACCGCCCCAGGGATGTATATAGTTAACCTGGTTCTGTATAGCTTTGTTCTTTCCTGAAGTATGTTGAGCGGGTTATTACTATGATCACTAACATAAACTTTCATTCCTATAGTATCTTGAATGTTTTGGTGCTTTAGACTGCTAGAAATTGTGTGTCAAAAAAAAAAAAAGGTTTGCATTTACTCTCTCTCTTAAGCGTGCCGTCACAACGGACTTTGTTTGGAGAAATAAACTGAACATCTCATTCTGTCCCCACCCTGTACTCCTCCCAAAGCAAACCACTCGAATTGTAATTCCATCCAAACTCCCTCCAGACCTGGGTTCATGAATTTGAGGGGTAAAATCTTTGTCATAGCCTTAGGAACCGTGCGGAATTCACATAATTTACCATTTCCTGTGATTCGTCAAAATGCCATTCTTCCCAGCAGACCTTTTTTCCCCAACATGAACACACACACCCCATAGATAATAACTTTAATTATCAAGACTCTGCAAGATAGACTATAATTTAACAGGATTACGAGTAAATTCAGTTGTACTAAATTAAAGCAAAAAAAGATCCTGCGACCATCTTTCCCCTATGTATTTCTGTCTGTGACGTTTATGCCAAAAATGGAACTTACATATTAAATAGATCTTTAAAAACTACAAACCTAGAAACAGTGCTTTCACCTACATATAGCTGGTGTCCTTTAAAGAATACTGACTTTTGTTAAACTTGACACTGCTAGAAATTTTTTAACTTGACGCTTTTGAAAAATTCATTACACCATTTCAAATCTTATTTGGAAAAGAAAATGAATAAACTGCAGGAATTGCCCTGAAGTTTATGGCTTCCCCCGTTTTCTGTCTCTCTCATCAGCCTCTAGAGTCCTCATATTTCCTTTTGGGCACCAAAGGAATTCCCGACATTCTTGCTGAAACTCCTTTTTCATGTAGCAAAGGCACTAAGTGAAAACCCACTACCAGGCTTCACAGAGCACAAGGAGATGAAAAACCTGAAATCTAGCAAGCACTTGTTTTTCATATCATTTACAGTTTGAAAGTTACTAACTTACTAATAGCTTAGTCAATAGCTACTTAAATGTTATGTTTGCAGGCCAAAGTATTTCTTTTATGTAATATTTTCTTGGTGCACCAAAAGCTCCAACCGCACAAAATCATATGTTTGCTTTTATAGAAAAAACGTTTTAACTAAGGTGCATTGGCAAAAGGTCTGAAATATGCCACTGTGGAGGCTCACTAATAATCTGCAGTCTGGGCCATGAAAATACAGGTGTTCTGAATGTCTAAGATTTAATTGGCTTCACTGGAATTCACAATACAACAGAAATTACCAACAAGATGAAAGCATAAACTAGAAGCAAAACCACGCGGTCCTATTATTTTGCCACACTCAAAAACATTGTGTTGGCTGCCCGCCCATGTGTGTGCATGCACGTGTACACACACTCGCACACAATACTGAGCTCCTACTATATGCTAAGTCATCTGCTGGTATTTAGTGCAGTTGTATTTCCTCTAATGTAGCAGCAAACAAGTAGTCATTGTGGTTGAGAATCAATTCATATTAATATGGACCAACCTTGGTTGTGTGCAGGTCTTTCCTCTGTTTCCTGCACATGGCAGCATCTTTGGTCACTAACCTGTCCAAGGGGCTAAGATAACAAATGCCAAGACTCATACGCACACACACACAAAAACAACATAAAAGTAAGTCCTAACTTTTAACTTTGTAGGATCCGCTCTATAAAAGAGTAATGACAGAGTTTATATATAAACTCAAACAGTTGGCTCCTTGGACCACATGTACAGTCTGAGAGTATAAGTAAACCATTTTTCTAATTAGTTTGAAACATTTCTCTTTCTACAAATTAATCATTTCAATTATGCTGTCAACATCTGTGTCAGGACTTCAATCAAGCCCGTCTCCTTAACGGCCTCCTCCAGCCATGGATTGTTGGCCTATCCCTTAAAACGTGAGACACACAAGTAAGGCTGATAACATGAGCTTCCTAGGAGACCCTAATAAGTTTCATCGGAGCATGTGAGCCGTACATATTTGAATGAGAAAACCACATGCAAGGCAAGTAAAATATACAGATGGAAAGAACTGTCTCCTATGAGAGGACATCCCGTGGAGAGAGGCGTTTTATGTCTTTCAGAGGAATCCCCACAAAACAAGGAGGAAAATCAAGGTTTTAGAGAAAGCATAGTCAAGACCAAGAAACAGTGAGAAAGCGTGGGAGAAAAAAAATAAACCTCCTCTGTCAAAACTGTTGGAATGTGGGACTTCCTGTTTTTAAATATTCCTTAGTCAAGAAATTGAAATCTACAGCATTTCTGTAACAGAAGTTTTCAAGAGCCGTGAGTTTTCAAGAGACAATTTATTCACCTTAGTCTTTTTGTTCCCTTCACAAGGGAAATTTTCAGTAGGACTATTAGGTAGAATTCATTGAACAAAGCATGCAAATTGCTGCTCCTTAGCTCATGAGACTTAAAATAAAAAGTCTAGATGAATGAGAAGACCCCAGTCAATAGCTCACTTCCACCATAACTAACGAGTTAGCCTTGAAGGAAAGCCATGCAGCAGTAATTTAACTTCAGGGTCTTTAGCAAGACATATATTGCTGCCATCACAGTTGGCTAAACACTGTTTGCAGAATGGCTGAAATTTGACATTTGATAATTAAGAAGCATCCAGCACTTCCACTTGGGCTTGAAGTCCCCACTAGGCGTTAGAGATGACAGCCAATGGGGGTTGTCAGCACTCTCTTATGAATCCCCTTATGAAGGAAATTACAAGAGAATCTATTACATTCATTTCCTTGATGTTAAAAAAATTTAAATAATCCACTGTGGAAAGAGATATAGGAAAACACATGAATGAAAATTGCTGACTTATGTTACTCCTAGAAAAGCACCAGTAACTGTCTCTATTCCTTGCCTCCTGGTCTAGGTGCCAAAGACGGGTGCACATACACAAAAGAGAGCAGTCACCTTTCTAATAGGTAGCCTGCTTGCACACAATAGGTAATTGATTTTGGACTGCATTTAAGACATTAGCCTCAACAAAAGGAATACCATTTATAGACACAGAGTCTTTATGAAACTAAAAATAGTAGCTATGATTGGGATCTTGCTCTCTACCAGCAATTCCCCAAAGACGATTCAGAACAGGTGAACTGAAGCAGAATCAAGGACAATTTCAATTTGCCCTTGTTTAGTTAAGAGAAGTGTAAGTTTTTATGAGACAGTGTCTGTTCACCTTTCAGGAAATAAGCAATTGCTATTGCGTGATAAAATTCTATACACCACATGCTACTGTGACAGCATTCAGAACTGTTCAGCACTGCAGGGTGCCCACCACAGCACCTGGTCCTTAGTATGCCTTTAACTACAATGCTCATTGCTCAATTTCACTATGGTAACCTTCAAACCACTCCCCTGGGCCTTCTGGTGACTGTAGTGATATCCAGCAATGAGGTAGGTAGCACTTTTTCTAGGATGAGTTTGCAAACTTAATTACTGGATCTCACGCATGACCTTAAGCAGGTATTCGCACACTCTCCACTTCTTTATCTATGAAATAAAAACCTTACTATTTATGCTTGCATGTATTATTACAGCAGAGAGTGAGAGCAACGTAGATGATCTGTTGCAACCCAATCCATCACATATCATAGCAAATTGGGGAATGGAGAGGATAGAGTCAGTTCAAAATTCTCCCTGTTACTTGCTAGCTGGGATCTGAGGATCAAAGGCAGCAAGGAAATATAATTTATGCCACCATATGTGATTTTTTGTTTTGTGAAGCAACTTTTATAAATGGAGGTGTTTTCTTAGGGGCAAAGTGTTAGAATCAGCTTTCTCCAATCCTTAAATTCACCAACATTCCTACCAAGACCTGGTGCTATTGCAGTTGGGGTTTATGTTATCTTCCATATTTGAAGTTAAGAACATATTCCTGTGATTTGGTATTATATACAAAAGAACAATTTTTTATAAATAAGGGGAAAACATGAGCCAGCTACCGAAGAGAAATTAGATATTAATTAGACAGATATGTAAATTATTTTTCAAGTAGCAAAGTTTACTCTGAAAGTTCTTAAAATTATTCACTCATACTAAAATAGTCAATATGTTAAATTGCATTTTTCTTCTTTGTCAATTACAGTAGTTAATTAGACTTAGCAACATTACCAGTTGGTATGAGTAGGCAAGTAAAAAGAAAAGTCCTAATACAGCAGATATGCACATATTTACTTGCTATAAAACAATCCCAACAGACGGTTCACTCAGACCAGAACTCAAAAACTTATGCAATCATAGAAGGTCTTCATCAGGTTGTTTTTACATATATTACTTTACTAAATCAAAAACATGGGCACAAATACATGTATATTACTGAATTGAGTTACATATTAGAAACATATACAGAAACCAACTTTTCACCATTTCAGAAATCATTTTTCCACTGAATAGTAACTATATAAGAAACCAGTTCCACTAAAATTCTTTCCTAATTGACTAACTTTTAAAATTAGCTTAAACATTTAATAAATGTGATTCATTGGATTAGAATTTCGATCTCTACTCCACAAGCCAGTAAATTAACTTTTCAAAAAAAAGTTAACTTTTCAACCAATAAGTTATTCCAATAAAATGTTTTAATTGGGTTTTATTTATATTATAAATTTAGAATTCTACACAGAGAAAAGGCTGGAGGATCGTCTCTAACTCTTGCTGAAATGGATAGACTATTTGTATAACATGTGAAAAACTGTGTTCAATCACATCTTATAGTTTGTAACATGTAACCTGATCATACAATTGGTCAAAAGAGGAGTAGAACATAAGGTTTGAGGTGATTATATTTCTAACAACTATGGAAATAAATTCCTCGCCCACTTGGTAATATCTAGTTGCACACGGCTAAGTTATGCTATGTTATCCATTATGTTTTCATGATCTAACTTCTAAGTTAACTATTGTATCATGGTCCTCAAAGACATACTGTAAAGGATAATTTTTTTCAGTACCTTAGGCCAATAGAAATGGAAGTATAGGTCACAGACACAATGAACAAGGCCCAGGTAAATTAATTTTTAGCATATTCCAACTCCAGAAAAGCAACAGCCTGAAAATATACTCAAGCCAAAGACTTCCTATTTTTGTCTATTTGTAATTGGCTTCACAGTTGATTTTAGGATGGGTCAGCTCTTCAATATACCTGTGCATAGTAGGAAAAACTAGGTGTCAAATCCCCATGGAACGTTCACTTAAGTCAGTTTGATGTTTATACCTGTAGGCCCCATTTCTGGAAATGACTGAAGATTTAGCACAGTATCTTCATGATTTCTCCCACATTACTTTGAAAACATACCTCCCTATCACACGAAGAATCATCATCTTACTTTCAGAGTTCTCTAGAGTCACCAGCTATACCAACTGTATCCCCAGGGATTCAATCTTACTAAACACATGATATTTTATGAAGATTAAGAAAGAAAGGCCAGGTTGCATAGACAATAGAAAATGTGCCCCTTTGGTTTTAATCCAATTAAATGAAACCCAATTAACAGTGTTCAGCATGGTCTGGAAAATCAAGAGCTCTGTTCTACATTCTCAGAATAAAAATGATTATGCTTTTTCTTCCTTGTTTCAGGGCAGTTAATATTTTAGGTGTTAGGAAATAGATAGTAATAATTCTATGTATGTCAAATAGAAGGTTCTTACAGGCTTCTGGAGAACTGAGCAAGCTCAGATACATCACCTTACTTCCTTAAACTTTGGTTAAACTGAATATTATTGTACAACTTAATATAAGTGACATAGAAAGAGATAACAGAATAAAATTACTTCAGATTTTTATTTTTATTTTTTTAGAGATGGGGGATCATACTGTGTTGCTCAGACTTGTTTTAAACTCCTGGCCATAAGTGATCCCACCACCTTGGACTCCCAGGTTGCTGGGATTATAGGCATGAGCAAGCATGGCAGGCCTTAGAATATATTAAAATGTTATCTTGAGACTGCAGGGTAGAAGGGAAAGGACATTTTAGAATTAATAGATGAGGGTTGAACCTTCTAATGGGTGACAATGGGCAATAGAACTAAATTTTCCTGAATCACTTTCTTTAACTGAGAAAAAGGGGGATGATAATCACAGTGCTAATAATTAAATGACATAATACATGAAACATTTCAATTCTTTGGTATTTCTTAACATTTTTATATAATTATCACTTATAAATTGTATTTTTTATAAATATTTCATTGCTTACTTGTTTATTTAATCATATAATAGCATTTTATGTATATATGACTTATCTATATGAATTATATACACAGATTTTTTATTTCTGTTAGTATATGGATTTATTTTTTAATTTTATACTTATATGAACCTATTTTCCTCTGATAAACCATAAGGATCTCTGCTGGTGGGAAGCTTTTCTTCTTCACTGCAAGAGTCATACAGAACTACGACAATGATATCTCACATGTTGAAAACTAATATATACAATGCAGAATAAGATGTTAAAAATCATTTAATTAAATTTAGGGGGCAGGGCTAGATGGCACATTAGAGATAGCTTCTTTGCAACCCATTAAGGTGAGATTAGAGAGAAAAGATTCTGGAAACGCATGACTTGTGGGATCTATACAGAAATATTCCTTTGGGGTTGGAGGGAGGCAGCAGAAGGCTTCAGGACCCCAAGAGGAGGACAAAACAAATGGAGAAGCAGCAAGTATTTGCAATTGGTTAGAAGCTAGCTGTGGCAGCTGTGGCAGGTCAGCTATCGTAGCTGTGAGAGTATGCAGACAGGGAAGGTCTTCCCTGCACTTTTTTTTTTCTTTTAGACTTGGCCACTTGATTGAGTTACCTTGGGAGACCTGGGGACAGTAAGTAAGTAAATTTGAACAGTGACCAGAGGCCAGGACTGAGCCACCTGGCAGAAAGGAGCTTTCATTGTTTGGCTGTAGGCTGAACATAGCTACTGTGGGAGAGCTGCCCTACAGCCTCGGCCCTCAGAGTCCTACAGAGAGGCTTGTTCTGGTGTGTTTGAGAAGCAGGCAGTCACTTCTGGACAGACCCAAGTGACACACACTTTCCTGGGAAAGCCACTGCTTAGCCAAGGGACATGGTTTGGAAAGGTCAAGGTGCGTCTATTAAGCAGGCTGAGGAGAGATTCAGGCTTCCAACCATACAGGGTTTGAGGGCAAAGAAGTTAGCAGAGGCTTCCAGTTTCCACCTTATACAGCTATGGATTATCATCTCATACCCCAGAAGATCACTGGTTGCCCGGGCAATATTCAGCAAGATATATAGAAAGACACACACATGTTTTTTCGTTTGTTTGTTTGTTTGAGGGTTTTTTGCACCTTTTGGCCAGGGCTGGGCTTGAACCCACCACCTCTGGCATATGGGGCCAGTGCCCTACTCCTTTGAGCCACAGGTGCCACCCCCACATATGTTTTTAAGAATTTTTTTCAACTTTTTTCTCTGTATATTTTTCCCTTTATTTTTCTTTTCTTTGTTTTTCATTAATAGTAAGGACTTCACTTTTGCTAGTTTTTCCCCAATTTTATCCCCTTAAGGTTTTTTGATTGTTTTGGTTTGTTTTATGCTATTTTTTTCTTCTCTATTTTATAGAGGTGGGGTCCTGTGTCTGCTCAGGCAGGCAAAGAGCTGCAGACTTCAATGGACCCACAGCACCCACTCCAGACTTCAGTGGACCCACCCAATCCAGTCCCCCAGAAGTTGGGATTTGTAGGCATGGGTCAAAGTACCCTACTGTACACCACCATTACTCATTTCTCTTTCATTCTGTTTTTCTCTTCTTTTTGTCAGTCTTCCCTTTCACTCACCCCTTTTCCTTTGTCTTTTTTCTATCTTTTATCCCTTCTTGCTCTTCATTTTTCTCATCCTTTTAGTCCTTTACCAAAAGGATACTTCAACACCTTAAGTCAGAGGCCCAGTAACTTAAAGAGCAAAAGGAAGTGAAAGAAAAAAAGTAGGGAAAATAAACAGACAAAAAGAAAACACTCATGAGGAAGAAATGGTAGAAAAATCCTGGCAACATGAAAAATCAGAATAGAGCAACCACCCCCCAAAGTATCATGAGGTACCTACCACTGAAGATTCCACCTATAAAGAAATATTAGCAATGACAGAAGGGGAATTTAAAATATAGATGATAAAAACAATGAAGGAAATTGCTGAGAAAGTAGAAAATAACCAAAGGAAAACCCAAAACAGAATCAAATAGGAGATGAACAATATGAAGAATATATAAAGGATACAGCAGAGCTGCAGGAAATGAAGCAGTCAATCAGGGAACTTAAAGATGCAGTAGAAAGTATCAATAATAGATTGGACCACACAGAGGAAGCAATCTCAGAGGTAGAAGATAAAGCTGTAAGCTAACTCAGGCTGTTAAAGAGACAGAAAAAAAGAGAGAAAGCAGAACATTCACTGACAAAATTATGGGACTTCATGAAGAGTTCAAACATGTGAGTTATAGGTATCCCAGAAGGGAATGAAGGATACCCCAAAGGAATGGAAGCCCTATTAGAGGATATCATAAATGCAAATTTCCCAAATATCACCAAAGATTCTGACACACTCCTTTCAGAGGGATATCAGACCCCAGTTCAGTTCAATTCAAATAGAGCTTCTTGAAGACACATTGTCATGAACCTGTCCAAAGTCAAGAAAAAAGAGAAGATTCTGAAAGCTGCCAAGAGTAAGTGCCAATTGACTTATAGTTTTCAAGCCATAAGAGAATGGTCATTTACCTTTAATCTACTTAAACAAAACAATTTCCAGCCCAGAATTCTATATCTTCCTAGGCTAAGCTCTAAAATTGACAGAGAAATCAAATCAATTACTGATATGCAAACATTAAAGAAGTTTGCCACAAGACCAGCTCTACAGGAAATACTTAGACCTATTCTACACACTGACCATCTCAATGAACCACAGAAAAGTAAACACCCAGAAACTAAAGGACAAAATCTAGCTTCCACAATGATGCAAAAGATAAAACTAAGCAATGGACTTTCACAAAATAAAACGAATAGAACTCCACCACTTTTATCAATTCTCTCAATAAATGTTAATGGCTTGAATTCCCCATTAAAAAGGCATAGGCTGGCTGATTGGATAAAAAAGCATAAGCCATCCATTTGCAGTCTGCATAAAACATATATAGCCTCAAAGAACAAAGTAAAACTCAGGGTTAAGGGATGAAAGACAATTTTTCAGCCTAATAGGAATCAGAAGAAAATAGGGGTTGCAATGTTATTTTTAGATATAAGTGGATTTAAAGCAACTAAAGTAAAAAAAGACAAAGATAGACACTTTATATTGGTCAAGGGAACAATACAACAAGAAGACATTTTAGTTTTAAATATTTATGCTCCCGGATTTATGAAACAGACTTTGATGGTCTGAGCAATATGATATCCCATAACACTATAATAGTGTGGGACATTAACATCCCTCTGACAAAGCTGGATAGATCCTCTAAGCCAGTGTTTCTCAACCTTTCTAATGCTGTAGCCCTTTAATACAGTTTGCACAGGCTGAGAACTCCTACTCAAACAGAAACTAAACGAAGATACAAGGGACTTCAATGTGACCCTAGAAAAATGGGACTTAACACACATGCAGAACACACCATCCCAAAGGTAAGGAAGAAACATTCTTCTCTCAGCCCATGGAACATTCTCCAAAACAGATAATATACTGGGACACAAATTAAACCTCAACAAAATTAAAAGAATTGAAATTTCACTTTGTATCTTCACAGACCACAAGGCAATACAAGTGGAAATCAACTCCAACAAAAATTGTCATTTCCACAGAAAGGCATGGCTATTAAACCAACTATGTTGAATGACAGTTGGGTCAAGGAAGAGATAAAAAGGGAATCATTAACTTCCTTGAGCATAACAACAATGAAGATACAAGGTACCAAAACCCTGTGGGACACTGCAAAAGCGGTCCTAAGAGGAAAACTTATCATATTAAATGCATATGAAAAACAGAAAGAGAGCACATCAATGACCTAATTAACATCTTATAGAAATGGAAAAGGAAGAGCAATCCAATCCCAAACCAAGCAAAGGAAAAGACAATTAAATGAATGAAAACAAAAGAATCATTCAGAAAATTAATGAAATAAAAACTTGATTCTTTAAAAAGGTAAAATAAAATATATAACCCCTGGCCAGATTAATCAGAAATAGAAAAATAAAATCTTTAATAACCTCAATCAGAAAGGAAAAGGTCTAAATAACAACTGATAGCACAGAGATACCAAGAGATGATTTCTGACTACTACCAAAAACTTTATGCTCAGAAATTTGACAATGTTGTGAAAATGGACCAATGCTTGAAATCACACCATCTTCTCAGACTTAACCAGAAAGAAACAGATCTCTTTAACAGACCAATATCATGCACTGAGGTTGCAGAAACAATAAAAAAGCTCCAACAGAAAAAAAAAAAATCCCATGATGAGATGGCTTCACACAAGAATTCTACACACCTTCAAAGATGAGCTTGTATCTACATTGCAAAACCTATTTGAAAACATTGGAAAGGAAGGAACCTTCCCCAACACATTCTCTGAAGCAAACATCACCCTGACATCAAAATCAGGAAAGGACCTATCTAAAAAGGAGAACTGCAAACACTTTTCACTAATGAATATAGATGCAAAAATACTCAATAAAATCTTAGCTATTAGATTGGAGCTACAAAAATTATACATCATGATCAAGTAGGCTTCATCCCATGAATGAAAGGCTGGTTTAACATACACAAATCCATAAATGTAATTCCCATATCAACAGAAACAAAAACAAGGACCATATGATCCTCTGAATGGATGGAGAAAAAGCATTTGATGAAATTCAGCATCCTTTTCTAATAAGAATATTTCAGAATATAGGCATAGGTGGCACATTTCTTAAAATGATTGAAGCCATCTATGACAATTCCACAGCTACATTCATACTGAATGGAGTAAAACTGAAACTTTTCCACTTAGAACTGGAACCAGACAAGGATGTACTCTATTGCCATTATTATTCAACATCATTCTGGAAGTCCTAGCCAATGCAATTAGGCAAGAGAAGGATATAAAGAGCATCCAAATGGGGGCAGAGGATATAAAGGGCATCATCTCACTCTTTGCTGATGATAAGATCTTATACTTAGAAAACCCCAGAGACTCAATCGCAAAAATCCTGGAAGTCATTAAGAAATACAGTAATGTCTCATGGTATAAAATCAATGTCCACAAATCAGTAGCCTTTGTATACAACAATAACAACCAAGTTGAGAAGCAAATCAAGGACACAATTTCCTTCACAGTAGCTTCAAAGAAAATGAAACACTTAGGGATATACCTAACAAAGGAAGTGAAAGACCTTTTCAAAGAGAATTATGAAACCCTAAGAAAAGAAATAACAGAAGACACTACCAAATGGAAGAACATACCATCCTCTTGCCTGGGAAGAATAACATTGGCAAAATATCTATTCTACCCAAAACAATCTGCAGATTCAATGCAATCCCCATTAAAATACCACCAACATACTTTGAATAAATGGAAAGAATAGTGTTTAGTCTTGTATAGAGCTAGAAAAAAAAAATAAAACCTGTATAGCTAAGGCTATTCTTAGTAATAAAAACAAAGCTGGAGGCATCACACTCCCAGACTTTAGGTTAAATGACAAATCCACAGTAATCAAACCAGCATGGTATTAGCACAAAAATAGAGACATCTCCTAAAAAGCAGAATTTAAAACCAAGAGATAAACTTGCCATTTGATCTTTGATAAACCAAACAAGGATATACACTGGGGAAAATAATCCCTATTCAACAAATGGTGCTGGGAGAACTGGACAACCACATGTAAAAGACTGAAATTGGATCCGCACCTCTCATCACTTACAAAACTTGATTGATGATGAACAAAATATTTAAATTTAATGCATGAAACAATAAAAATCCTTGAAGAAATTTTGGGGAACACATTTGAAGATATCAGCCTGGGGAAAGATTTTATGAAGAAGACTTCTGTGGCAATTGCAACAACAAAAATAAACTGAAAAGCTTTAGTACAGTTAAGGAAACAACAAACAAAGCAAATAGACAACCTTCATAATAGGAAAAGATATTTGCATATTATGAATTGGACAAAAGCTTAATAACTAGGATGTACAAAGAAATCAAATAAATCAACAAAAAGAGACCCAAAAATCCCATATATCACTGGGCAAGAGATGTGAATAGAACATTCTCTAAAGAAGACAGACAAATGGCTAACAAACTCATAAAAAAAAAGCTCATCATCCCTAATCATCAGAGAAATGCAAAACAAAACTACCCTTAGATATCACCTACCTCCACTGAGATTAGCCCACATCACAAAGTCTCAAAGCTACAGGTGCTGGTGTGGATGTGGAGAGAAGGGAATACTTTCACGCTGCTGATGGGACTGCAAATTTATACAACCTTTTTTGAAAGGAAGTATGGAGAATCCTCAAAGAATTCAAATTAGATCTCTCATTTGATCCTGCAATCCTATTACTGGGCATCTACCCAGAAGAAAAAAAATCCCTTTATCATAAGGACATTTGCACAACTAGACTGTTTATCACAGCTCAATTTACAGTTGTCATAAGGAGACACAACCAAAATGGCCACCAATCTAGGAATGAATTAACAAGTTGTAGTATATGTATATCATAGAATACTATTCAGCCATTAAAAAAGATGGTGACTTTACATCTTTTGCATTAAACTATTAACCTGGATGGAAGTGGAACACATTCTTCTTAGTAAAGCCTCACAAGAATAGAAAGCAAGAATCCATGTACTCAATTCTAATATAAAGAGGGGTAGGGGAATGAGGAAGCAGGTAAAGGGAGAAGTGAGGAGGATGGGAGGTCATAGTGTTTGGCACACCTCTTAGGGGGGCACAATTATAACAGGGACTTTACATAACAACAGCAATCAGTGTAACTTAATTCTTTGTACCCTCAATAAATCCCAAACAATAAAATATCATTTAATTAAGTTTAAACTAAAAGGCATTAGAGATAGCATTTTATTTATTCAAAGAGGATAGAAGTTTAATTTTTTAAAGGATATACATGTATGTATATACATATGTATAACAGGAAGAAGTAATAGAAAACATAAAATATACTTTATTTGCTATACTACTCAAATACTATGATATAATTATCTTGTCAAACCAAGAAAGCAAAACACAGAGAAGCTATTTGACATCTCCTAAAAAGCAGAATTTGTTTAAGGTGATTTTATAGTAAAATCAGCTTTGTTTTTGCTATAATAGATTGAGACTAAAAGTTTTCTTATCTTATAATAACACCTGAATTAGGAACAGAGGGAAAGACTTGTCATTCCCTCCAATGTCACTATTACAAATTTGGAACACATGCTCTAAAGAATATGATAAGTGGGGCAGAGCCATATGATTTTGAGACACATTCAACTCTGAATTTATTTGGCCACTAGAGAAAGTATTCTTCCATCCTCAAAAATCCTCTGTTAAATCAGGAGGAAACTTTAAATATACAATGTTATAATCAGACATTCGAGAATTGTGTTTTGTCATAAGATAGTACCCCAGTGCTACTATACATTGGGCAAAAAAGGGAAACAATGTCTTGAAAGAATTAGTTAGGAGAAGATGACATCATGGACATGCACCTTTGCACCTGACTCCTCACTTAGAAGGACGTCATTTTTGGTTGAATTCTCTGCTACCATCTTGAAATTTCACGTATACGAATATATATCAGTGATTTTGGAGGAGTCACCTTTGCACCTGACTCCTCACTTAGAAGGAGGTCATTTTTGGTTGAATTCTCTGCTACCATCTTGAAATTTCACGTATACAAATATATATCAGTGATTTTTCAATCAATGTGCCATGAGAGGATCTTAGGTGTGCCTTGAGAAATTTTAAAAACATTAATTTTCTAAATAAGTTCAAAGCACAGTAAGTATGTTCTTTTTTTATCTATGTAGTTTAATTGTGCTGTGGAAGTTTAACTATACATTCAAGTTCAAGTGTGCCATGAATAAAAAATGTTGAAAAATACTGACACATACGCTCATACACACATATACACACATTAACAAGGAGGCAAACATTATGATTGTGGCTAATCTTCACAAGGTATGTAGATAGTCCTGGGAAAAGACAGAGAAACTTTATTAAAATCTCTCCCTCCATGTGTTTGACATTGCTTTGACCTAGGACTGTGCTTCAACAGAGGAAATGTATCAGTAGAGACCTGTCCTAAGCAAAAATTCAAGGCAATCTTTATGTCTCGCCTCATGTCCATTTTTGCCCCTGGCAACCATCTTTTTGGGCACCAAAGATGCTAATGCTCTCATTTTCTTCCCACCTGCAGCCAAAATGTGTTCATCACCCCACCCCAGTACACAATCTGACAACAGAACTTTGCACCATCTTGGGAATTTTAAGGCAATAGTTTGTGTCCTCTCAAGGCTTTTTAACTTCAGATCTTCTTTTAATTTACTCAAAGTTTTCTTCTCTATTAGAGGAATTTATGGCATGTGAGGTTTGTCAGTAACATATTATTTTATGCAAAGACTCTTTCCGGAACTCTTGGAATTGTATATGTGAACCTTATTTAATTCACTGTCTACCTCCCTAGAAAGATTTGACTGTCCTGACAACATCATTCTACCTTTTTTAAATAAAAGTATTAAGAGTTACCTGAAGTCTATCCACTCTGCAATGCTGTTAGGAATTCAATAACAGCCATAAACCTCTCCTATCCCTTTGACTAATAATCATGATTAATGATTGTGCAACATAGCACTCCCCAGCCATCTTTGGACAACAAAAGATCAGAAATTCCACATCTGTGAGGACCTGCAGCCACTTCCTGGCACACATACCAGCACACAAAACACTGATAGAGAGAACAACTGATTTCTTAGTAGGCGCACTCCAAAGCCCCTGCCCCCAAGATTTTTTCATCTGTAAATGCCATTTATCTTGGTCCTTTTCAGTCAGACAAGGATAATGAAATAAAGTTAGTATTGGTGAAAAAGGAATTTGGACTCACAGCTTGAAGAATGAGGTTTTTCTACTTATCTCCAGAAGAATTATGGCAGGGCCCTAGAGAAGACAGGCTTCTCCACCTAACTTGTCCCCTTCCACAGTTCTGCCCACAAGGTACCACAGGAAGGGGTGAGAGGGCAACGCAAGTGAGAAGACCACAGAGTCTCTTGGCTTACCATGGCTGACCTCTCAGTGAGGTCTACCAACAAAGATGCCAATTAGTAGCAGAACAGCACAAACAGGTGAGGCAATCCTTTGAAATTAGCAAGAAAAATAACTGCCAGGAATAATATCAAAACTGACAATGCTGGCGCACTCATCCACAAAGCAGGGAGGAAATGGGTTCTAAACCAAATCAGAAGTCAGAGATAATAGCTGAAAAAGTGATTGCTTAATAATTATATATTTGAAAGACATTAATTATGTAAAACCAATAAACTGAAATAGTTATGTAATGCGGAATAAAGAAAAGAAGAAGGTATGGGAACAAGGAAGGAAGGAAGGTAGGGAAGGAGGGAGGGAGAAAACCCTACAAACTAGTAGCCCAGTAGCTCTGACACATCAGCATTCATCAGAATTATCTGGAGATCTTTTAACACCAAGATTGCTAGATCTCATTCCCATAGTTTCTGATTTAGTAGGTCTGAGCAGGAATCTGAGAATTTGCATTTCTTACAAATTCCGAAATAGTACTAAGGCTCCTGGCTAAGGATCACACTTTGAGAACCACTGTTATAAACCTTTTTGGGAAAGAGTATGTTTTGTAGTTTATAAAGGACATACTGTCAACTGAAGGCGAGCCAAATACTCTTGTTTTGTACGTGCCTCAGTTGACCTCAATCTGTAAAGCATGAAACATTTTATTTGCTTTTATATAATTTAGAGATGAAGTATAAAATACATACTAAGCCTCATTTGTGATAGTTAAGATGCTAGAATTGCAATTTTACAGGTGGCATGTAAAAATGAATCCAAATCAAATACAAAATAGATGTGGGTTGAAAAGAGGACCAATCATCTCAGAGAAGGGCATGCAGGTTTTGCTCCCAGATTCTTACATCTTTAGACTTAGGTTGCGATCCTTAGGCCGTGATACTAATAAGCCCCAGTTTTTCCATTTCAAAAATGTGAAGGCCAGAATAGAAGACCTATGTCCCTTCCATTTGAACCATTCTTTTCTCTTGTTTTTGTTTTTTTTTGACAGAATCTCACTCTATCACTCCGGGTAGAGTGTTATGGTATCATAGCTCACAGCAATCTCAAACCCTAGGGCTCAAGTGATCCCCTTGCTTCAGCCTCCTGAGTAGCTGGGATTACAGGCGCCTGCCACGATACCCAGGCTAGTTTGTCTATTTTCAATAGAGAAGGGGTCTGACTCTTGCTCAGCCTGGTGTTGAACTCCTGAGCTCAGGCCACCCAGCTCAGGAATGTGAGACCAGGATTACAGGGGTGAGCCACTGCACCTGGCCCCCATTTGTAGCATTCTTCCTTATGATCTCAGGCAGTCAATGCAGTTGTTTTCCAAATCACTTGATCTTTCCTAAAACACAAATACTAGATACCACTCTCCACCAGGAATATAATTTAGAAAGATCAACCTCATCACACATGTTCGTTACTCTGCACTTGAAAACACTAAGCCCAGTAGAGACAAACAGTGTTGTGTTATTTAATATTTGTTTTTAGGTTTATAAGATGGTTTTACCATTACATCAGTCCCTGGTTTTGTGAAGCATTTTATGACATCAGAACATCCATGTACATCTGAAACCTAAGCTTCCCCAGCATATTTCTAAGTCTTATGGACCACTTGACTATGGAGGCACTATTTTTATTACAGAAAAGATAGTTCTATCACATGGGAGAATTTTCAACATTTTGCATCAAATATCCCTTGATAATATTCTGGTTACTAAAAATTAATCTTATGAGAGCAACATGTTCATTAATTTACAAGCATCCCTATAAGTGCCCACTAACTATAAATTCTAGTATTTTGTGCAGTATCTTCACGAAATAACAAAGTGACCAGCTTTGCACATGAAGAATAATCAAAACTGTTATATACATCAATGTTCTAGGGTTAATTTTAGAATTTTAAGCTTGTTACAAGGAAATTATAATGATAACATTTTTTTTTTTTTTTTGCAGTTTTTGGCAGGGGCTGGGTTTGAACCCGCCACCTCCAGCATATGGGGTTGGTGCCCTACTCCTTTGAGCCACAGGTGCCTCTCGATGATAGTATTTTTAAAAGTATAGCTTCAGGTTTGCTAAAACTATATACTTTAAAACATCAAATAGTGTTAGAAGGCTAGGAAGAAAAAGCAGTTACATAGAAATTGAACTGAATTGTTTTCTAATTATTCAAATATGGATTAGACCGAAAGATCACTATATAGTCAGTTTTTCCTTTCCTAACACGGGAACTAATGGCAAAGGAGACGCTGTCAGGCCTGAGTCTGAGCATCTATGCTGGTATTTGCCAGCCAGGTTACCTTCGGAAATGTGCTAAACTTTCTGAGCTTCAGTTTTCTCTTCATACGCTAACTAAAAATTTCATAATAGGATTCAAGGAGAAGAGTTATCTCTGCGTATTCATAAATATATATGTATATATCCCATATCATAATGCCTAACACATGGTAGCTGATTAATCAATGAGAGAGGGATTATAGTTCTTAACCGGGCTCAGATTTCCTTTAAGGCTATTGCTTGGTTTAGTATTCAAATCATTGCCATCGTTTTTTTTTTTTTTTTTTTCTTTTTAATTTATGCTGCGAACACAACTTCAATAGGTTGAGTATGTTTTTCCTCAGGTAAAACTACACAGGAAAATTCAGTTTTGCCACGTGTCGGTACATCTTGATTGAACACTTCACTTTGGACACTTGTATTGGAGTTTTATGTGAAAGCCGACTTGTGAGAAGAGCTGTGCCTGGCTGGTAAACACGATTTCTAGACTGTAGTTTGAACCAGAAAACATCCTTGAGCAAAATATGTTGTCCATGCAGACACAAGTCCCCCCACTCCTAAGCCTGTGAACATGAACAGAAAACTTGTTTCAATCTGTGCTTACCATACAAAATATGAAGAAAATGTTAAAATATTTTCTCTTCCTTGTCTGAGCTCTATTTTTAGATGGTTTTTGAATAGGGAACACATATTTGTTAAAGACGCCGAATTCATTCCAGATGGAGGCTTTGCTATGAAGTTATGGGACGTAAAAGATCTGGTTTTCCTTTGTTAAGAGAACCCGGAAAGGCCGATCAGCTGAAAAATTAAGGTTTTCCAAGCCCAGGCCTATGAATTTCCATGAATATTTTATAATCATTTTAATGCATTTAGAACAGAGTTCCCTTCAAAAATAAAAGAGAATACAAATCAAAAAAAGTGTGAGGAGAAAGGGAGGAATTGAGAGGAAGGCGGGGTAGGGGGAGGAAAGAGGGAAGAGAGAGAAAGAGAAGTCGACAACTTTCACAAATGTGTTTTCTGGTCTGTTCTTAGTCAGGCTAAAGCCTGTCCCTGTCCTCCCTGTTGAGTTCTATGCTGGGTGGCTGGGAGGTTCTGGAATGTTCACACTCCAGACGTGACAGACCCCGTACAATGAGCAGTCCCAGAGTGAAGAGTTTCTCCCACATACCAAATACATTAAGTAGCAGTGGAGTGCTTGGAAGAGCTTTGGCACAGGGCCACTTTGTAACAGGAACTTGCTTGGCAAGAGCTACTTTAAGCACATTTGCTATGTGCATTTTTGTAGTGAGTTCTTTGCCTTTCAGCCCCTTGAAACTGCCAGGGGAGGGTCAGTTCTTTGAGCGTGTCCCCCACTGACCAAAATATAAATGCTGGACTTTCTAGAATTTGCCACCTGGGCTATCTCCACTTCTGCTAATTCTGTGACTGCTGGCACCAATGTGCATTGTATGGGCACACGCCGCATGCACTTCTCTTCTGTAGTGATCTGAGACTTAAAATATATCACTAAGCGCGATCATTGGAAATAGAGTCAAAACCAGAATGGAGATAAATAGTGTCTGCTCTATCACAAAACCAGTGAAACCCGATATGGTAGGTTTTTTACAGAAAAAATGAAAATCCCCACCACACTAATAATGTAGTCCAACTGTACCCGTTAAGCATTTTTAAAAATATCAAACATAATTGAGAAGCAGGCTTCATTTTCCACCATGTTAACAGCAAAAAAGGCAGACCTATATCCAAGAGGATAATGCCTGCTATTAAAACATAACTGATGAATGTTACAAAAAGAGTATTTGTCATCAAACAATGCTTCCATTGTAAAACAATTCCAACCTATGCATGAAAGATTCTAAATGCTAGTACAGCATTCAATTTGATACTGGAGTTTTATCATATTATTTCATGCAAAGAAGAATTATACACTCAATCTGTCTGACAGCTTTGCATAGAAAGAAACAGTTTCTGCATGACAAATGTGGTGAGCTTATTAAGTTACCAATACACTGCCAAGCCATATTGTCTCACCGACAGCAGACCCAAAATATTTTCAAATGATTCTTTAAAGGGCAACGCAAGAAAGCCTGAACAACCACATGCTCTGACTTTAATAAAATCCACAATTGCAGGAACATTGTACCTTACATCTAATTAGAACAAATCATCCATAAGCCTCGTTTAGCCCATATTTAGTCTGTCACAGACTTTTATTTTCTGAGGTAGTTGGAAATATTAGTTTTTGATTTATCATCTGCTGCCTCACAGCTGCACAAAACTCCCCCAAAACGATTAAACTGGATTCAAAATCCAAACACTGTTTCTTAAAAATAAAATAACATGAGCCTTTATGACTCTTCTTATTCGATAGGAAAAAAAATAAACTATTAAATAATGCCAAAGATTGCCATAAAAAATATTTAATCAATATTAGGAAGAGAAAGTAATTGGAGCAGACTCGCCTCTTAATTTCTTCATTTCTTTTTTAATAAACAGGGTCTCACTATATTGCCCAGGCTGGTCTCAAATTCTTTATCTCAAGCGCTCTTTCTGCTTCAACTTCCCAAGTAGCTGGGATTACAGGCATGAGCTCCTGTACTCAGATTAATTACTTCTTATTTTTAAAGACATCTTTATTTTATTAATTTAGGAATAAATTTCAAAGATTATATTATGTTTATATTGTGAAAAGCTTAGATAATAATTAAGTATTGTCAAAGCAGGAGTCCTTGGAGACAACTGCGACTTTCCTGTCACTATTGTTAATTAGCATCATTAAGGAATACTTAATCAATGTCAGGTGCCATGCCCAGCCCTGTAGCCATAACTGTTCTTGTTATTCTTCTCACCTCAAGTCTCTAACATAGTCCCATTGTACAGATGAGGAAAATAAACTGTAAAATTATCCAACCTGTCTATGGTCATGGGGCTGGATGCAAATCCGGGTCTCTCCAGTCACAGAAGCACTGAGCACTTAACCATTCAGCTTTACTACAGTAAAGCTTTCCTGGCTTTGCTGAGTCCAGGAGAGGGTTTCCTCACACAAATGGAAACTCAATAGGGTTGTCCGGCTATCTTAGGAAGGACTTTGCATCCTATCAAAAATCATAGCCTAATCATACTGAATAAAAAAAAAAAAGTTTTGTCCCCTGTTGTTATTTAATAACTGAGCAAGGGAGACACAACTTTCTTGCATATATCACTCTGCTGAAGGTTTCAAATCTCACCCACGTCAGTTATAAAAGGAAATTGCTAACCGAGAACCAACCAGGGTCATGTTAAATTGCCTGAATTGCAGATTCATTATAAATTTAAAAGTTAAATTGTCCAGCAGGTTGAAATCAGTTTCTTTTGTTTTTATTTTTCCCTTAATATGGTTTTAGAGTTAAAAAGGGATGGGTTAATGAAGAGGAATACTTTTTAACATACTTTTGACGAAATCCCGGGACTTCTTAAGCCACCTTCCCAGCACTGGATGCGACATGTGCTGACACTAAAAATATTGGCACTGCTTTCTAATTGGGCATGAAATGTTCAGAGTGCCCTGGATTCAAATGATCACTGACTATCTCACCTCTGGGGATAAGAACAGGGAAATAGTCTCCTGGGTAGTATCAGGCCCTGAAAAGGCAGACAACTGATTTGAAGGTGGACTAAGAGTAGTTTTAGAGGATCACAGGACTTTTCACACTCTGACATAAAGTAACATATGGAAATATTACCATATACACGAATTACATACTCACAACACATACACAAATTTCAGAGGATACTAATCAAATCAAAGCCGCGCATGGTTATGGGATAAGACCTTAGGTTTTCCTGTTACTAATTTTTCCCAATATTTATTTTTTTGTGACTGAAATTTCTCTGTATTTAAAAGAGTAGCTAAGAATATCATAACCAGGAAAATCATCTGCTAGGCTACAGCCAGGGTATGAAGTCACCCTAGAACAATGTCATTATTTAATTATACTTTGACTTCTCATTTCAGAGTCTGCTTGCTAATGATTGCAGGAACATGCAGCATACATACTATTTCCCTATTTATTTTCCAATGTTATCAATTATGTATTCAGGGCAGGACTTTGAAAAATAGCTTTTTGTGCTCACAGGAAATATAGTACCACATTCTTCTGACCCTCCTTTTATCTATTCAAATTTAGCTCGGAAAAACACTTGTGGAGTGCCAACTGTGTACACGGCACTCTGGGAAAGAGGGGATATAACCAGATATTTCAGGTTTAAAGAGTTTAGAACTAAAGGAGACACTAATGCTATATTGAGTGTCCTGTTCTGTATTTCAAGAATAGCTGCTGTTCATGTCCAGGTAAGTTGTCCTTGGTGCCCTGGACTAATTTGATATTATATTCAGGTCATCTTTCATTCATGAAAAGATATTCGTTTCTGAGATAAAGCATGTTTCTTTAATATTTCTAAATTATTTGAGATGCACACACATACACACAGAAATAAAGAGAGATAGAATTGAAATTTTTTTTATATATGAAGGAAAGACCCCAGGGAAAAAATAAAAGGAGGCAAAATAATGATCATAGTTGTTTCTATTGTTTTGTTCCCAAATGCATCATTTCCTAACTTGCCATTGGTTCTTCATTATTCTGGTGCTCAGATATTTACTGGACTAGGGATATAAAGTGTATTGGACTTTAAAGAGATAAATCAGTGTGTGGAGAGCTCAGCTGAATAAACCAAAACAAAAGCGGCTAATCAAAGGGAATCAGAAGAACTGTTAGCACAAACACAGGGAGACGTATGTCCTCTCATCACACAAGGCAGCAAACTGCTACTGAGCAGCTGTGGCGGGGAAGATACCACGCAAGGGCTTGTCAGGTTCTGACGACCAGGTGTCCCCAAAGAATTCACAGCCCACTTTGAGAGACAAATTCTGTAATTGAAGGTTATATGTTGCTTGTGCCCTCGTAGCCAGTTTCAGGAGCACAGCAGAGAGGATGCACCTGAGGAAAACTCCAGAAAGAAAAGATGTTGCTGTGTTTTTGACTAAGGCACAAATTTTGTCATCTCAGAAAGCAGCTCTAGAAATCAGGTCAGTGAACCACTCCATGCTGGGCAGCCTGACTGTCACATTCTCTGTAGATCACTGGTGTCTTGAGTCTGCTTTCCTGGAAATAAGGTCTAGGATGAGGTTTGGTTGGTAAAATGTATTAAAGAAATGTTCCCAGGATAAACAAGTAAGGGAGTTAGGGGAAAACAGGACAGAGAAGGGAAAGAAGGCAAGACTACTTTTTCAAATTGAAGTTCTATGAAGCCTGGCTTTAGTTTGAGGAACTACAGCCCTTAAGTTAACTACACATTAGACACATTGTCTCAACTTAAGGTGGGGGAGCTGGGCTTTCACACACACCAGGGGGACGTGAACTCCCAGAGCCTCAGCTCTCTAGCTGTCCTAGGGTGGTCCTCCAAGGAAGTCACAAGGGCTGGCCTGCATAAGTAAAGCATCCAGAACCTAGGAATGGAACCGAGAAAAGGTGAAAGGAATTTAAAGAGACAGGGGTAGAGTGCCAATACTGACTGATGAAGAACAACAGAGGACGGTCTTATCCTATTATCATACTCTATTCTATGCCTGGGACAACACCTGAACCACACCCTTGTAGGATGGACAAATCCAGCCAACGCCCTAGTCCCAACTCCGGTACAAACATGCCAGAATAGCCCCTGAATCATTGCATTAATCTAACAATACAATCAGATCATGTCAAAAGGAAAAAAACAGGACTAACTGTGAAATTCATATGTCTGCAAAGCAATTTTATCCCAGTGGCACAAGCAATTCAATCACTACCCCAGTGCTGCAGATTTAATAGCTTAATTTTCTATGGACTGACAACGTCCATCTTAACAAGCCCCTTGTGGAATGCCTCAGGACAGGGCTGCACAACAGATCATTTGGTGCTGTGTGCTTACATAATCATTCCCCCTCTAGAAGCATTTCATAGGGTGGGCAGAGAGGAATGAGTTAGCAGGGGAAACTTAAGCACCGCTTCAATATTTAGAGAACATAAGGTATTATTATAGGATTAATAAGCAAGGCTAGCTCAGCAACAGGGAAGACTGCCAAGGGAGGCTGTGGAATTGCTATCACTGGAGATAATGAAGGCTGAGAATAGATACCCACCCAGAATGGATTTTATAGACAATAAAAATCTATCCCACTATTCTAGAAAAAAGGATGAGCTATGTGTTTCGCTGTAGGGCTCTTCCAGCCCAAATGATTTCATAAATTAGATAAAGCAGTTTAGCTTAAAATATCACTTATTAAGTATTACTTATTCCCAAGTATAGTCAGTACAGGGGTGGTTGAACGCAGAAGTTGCTGAGTGACAAACATCACTGGAATTACAAACACAATAGCACCTATAAACAAACACCCACTCTGAAAATAGGACCCCGGGGATCCAGGAAGGCAGATTTTTGTAGTGCCTTGAAATAGAGACAAAAATACCACATGCTGGTATATTCAAGCTGAGGTATTTGGGGGCCTTGACTGGCTCTGCGCTTTGTCTAAACACTGGGAGATGTCTAAGGTTTGGAGACACAGAGCTCCATACCTGGTCTATTCTGGCAACAGTGTCTACTGCTGTCATAGAGTCAGACATAAATTTCACAAAGATTTGAACTGTTGTGCAGGAAGCAATTGTTCTAGAAGTAGGAGGATTGAATGAAATTTTAAAGCATCCTGTGAATATGGCAAGAAGTTCAAATTTTCCAGATCTCATCATGACCTCTTTAGGTCAGGAGCAAACATCCAGTTCCCATCCAATAGAGGACCAGTTCCCAACTCGGGTGCTGTGCATGGTTTAATTGTGCTTTAGGCCTAGCTCAGTGCATGGCACACTGAAACACTTTGTTTTCTTTGAATGAGTGAATTAAGAACATTCATATCCCTAGGTAATATTCTGTAATGGCCTCTATCTAAAAGAGAGGTAGAGAGTAATATATTCCTCCAAACCTGAGCAGCCTTTATGGTGCTATTCGATGACTCAACTCCTAATAGTTTCCTTTGGCTTCATTATAAGTCTTTGAATAAATCCTCTTTCTGTGGCTTTTACTGTGTGTCCATTGGACACAGGCTATAGAATCCCCTGTGATTTTAAAATTTTAGATTCTGATCTTAGAGCAACAAAATAAATTACTAGGACCTCTCAACCACCTGCCTTTCTACACTTTAATTACACCATGAGCTTTGGAGAATTGTATATACATTTTAAAGTCCATATGCTTAGAATAGCTATAAATGGTGTATAAAAATGTGAATGTAGTCATGCCCTGAAACCAAAGGGACCATTTTTTTAAAGAGAATCTTTAATTGAATTATAGGAGAAAATGATATATGTTGTGGAATTAAAACCTAAAAACATATTGGTTACCTATATGGTAACATTAAACATTCAACATTAATTTACTTTTCAGAGTAAAGAAATGAAACAGATTTAAATATCAGAAAATTAATAAAATTATAAAATCATAACTAAATGTTCAGTTGATAGAGATATTCCAAATTATGCGGTATAGCACATCATGACGACTTTTGCTCTGAAGAATCTCTCATCTTTCAAAACTATTTACTCAATGCTAATGACATGTCAAAAATACCAGGAACTGGTAAGGCAATAGCAGGTGAATCTGAACTGCCCTCAGATTTATAAGGCTTGAGGATTAATAGAGAAGGAAGAACAATAATCATAATCATGTAAACAAATGTAGTCTGGAATAATACCACATGTGAGGAAGTAAGCAAACACTGAGCATTTCTATGGGGGATTTGACCTACCCAAGGGATGGGGGGGTCTGTGCTGACATTAAATGGATAAATAAAAATTAACCAACAGAAGAAAAGAGAGAATGCTTGCTAGGCCATGAAAAGGCTCAATTGCCAATAAACCTACCTGGAGATTGAAAGAAAGGACCGCCTATTCCCGAATTTTTAAATCATCTAACTATTGCACAAAACCTGTGGAAAGCAACAGACCAACTCTTATTCGGAGGTGAAGAACTGGGCCGTGAGGATGGCAGAATTGAAAAGGAATTGTATAACACTCAAAAGTCACAATGTGTTTAACCCCACAAGCTTCAGCATTTCATTTCAGCTTGTTCACATTCACTGCAAATAGGTCTGTCCCTTCTAACAGATAATCAACATCCCATTCTCAGACTTTCCACTTCAACATTCAAGGTCATGTGCACCATCACCTATGCGTGGGCTCCCGAGAAAGGTTGCTAATTTCTAAAATACAATGGACAATAAGCCAGGGATTTTATAAATTCTTATAGTAAACTATTTAAATGTGCCATGTTGTTTAAACGCAGAGGCACTCGGAAAACAGTGACAAGAAGGGCACAAATGGCACCATCAGCAAGACACTGGTGTGGTAGTCGCCTAGACCACACTGCTCAATAATGTCTGTTCCTTGTATTTGTTGGGTCGTGGAAAAAAATCATTTATTGTTGAGGAAGGAAGATCCAAGAACTAAGACACAGCGGTTACAACTGCTTTCTTTCATCCTCTAAAATGTTCATTTGGATCACTTTGAAATGATGAATTCTTTGGTGCTAATTTTGACAAATTAGAAAGGCAAAAATGAGTTATGTATGAACACTAGCCTTTATTAGGAGCTATATGGTATGGTGCCTGTTCTTTGGAGAGGATAATGATATGATGACTGAAACACCTCCTTGCTCCAATTCTGAGTGCCACTTGGTAATGTATCCATGCAACATGCTGTCCCCACCTGCCATCGAAGGATTCTTAGCTAATGGTGAGAATTGACTCTAAGGTGATAACGTCATATTTTTCAACAACAGTACAAGTCCAGCTCAGCCAGGCTAGGATGTTAAGCTATTATTTTTCCAAATTAGGGGAAATAATAATAGTCATAAAATTAAGTGTCAAGAGGAGGAGAGAAGGGAAAAGGTGGAAGAGGAGAAAGAGGAGGAAAAACGTTCCGTTTTTTCTCCAGAAATTTTTGGCAAACAGATGTAATCAGAATTTTCAGATTTTCTTTTTCCTTTTGGAAAACACTCAACCCTGTGTATAGTACAGAGGTAGCCTAAACTTTTCCAATTATATATAAAAACCAGACCTCAAAGTAACAAGAAGGATCGAGATTTCTTAAAGCATAATTAACAAAAAGGTATTACAATTCAAACTAGCATATTTCCTTAAACATCATCAAACTAAACATCAACAGCAAGGGAGATAAGCAAAGAGAATGTGATGGAATACGTTCAAAACTAAATCAGCAAATAATGAGAAAAATTGAGAATTTGCTTTAGATATTCAATTTCATGTCCTAATGTAAAAGCATTTTACCCCACACCCCATTCTCAACACTTTCTTTAACATTATTTACTCACTTTAAAAGAAAAAAAAAAGTTTCTGAAACATATTCTTCCAATGAAAAGGAGTCCAATAGTAACAATGCCAGATTATTTAATATACCAGTACTTCTTAGTAACAAAATCACTTATCAAACACTGGTTTCAGCATGAGGAAATATGAGGGGAAGCAACTCCTTCATCTCTGATGCCAGGTACTCACTAGTTGGTAGGGAAGGTAGTCACATAAAAAAATAGGTGGCACACATCACCGTAAATACATTTATAAGTGGGATTGTTATGTGGGAACATGTATACATAAATAAGAGAGAAATTATTTGTGAATGGTTGGGGATCAGAATTAGAGAGAGAAGGCTTATTTGCATGAAACCATTAGATGGTAATAAGATGTCTTCAAGATAAAGAAGGTAAATTTTTGGCAAATAGAAAGTCATCAACAAAGCTGTGGAGGCCTAATGGAAGGACAACTTAGGTTGAAACGCATGCCTTGCAAATGAGTTTAGTCTGTATTTATTCTGCCAATACTGAGAAAGAGTTAAGATCTATTTGGTTAGGAGCGACAGGATTCTAACTGCACTGTAGAAACACAAGTTTTAGGGCAATGAGAGCATTAGACCAGCAAGGAAAGTCTAGAATGCAAAGCGACTTCTCGGGGATAAAACATTATAAATCTCAGTGGTAGATTATGAGACCTTAATCCACAGCTATGTGCAACGTTAATAACACTTGGATGGAGGTGATTCAGAATTGTCACGCCTCACAGTCTTACCCAGGAAGCCAAGGAAAATTGTAAGATTTTGAAAGTTTCTATAGCACAGAAGAAAAATGCAATACAACTTTAAAGGCACAGTTTGCTCAGGCGAATTGGTGATACGTGTTGGATATCTGAAGATAAGAAACAATTGGGTGAATTGCACGAAACTACCAATAGTTTTTACTTTTCTACCAAAGGACAATTTTACATGATTTAAGCCATAGACATTCTAGAAAAGCATCCATGAATTGGAAGGAATTCACAAGTTATGCCAATTCTTTATTTTCATACATATTTTTTAGCATTAAATGGTTTAGTAGAGTTCTTTCAACAAAATCTTACTTTGGCTTTTTGATTTACATTATTACATTTATTTTTTGCATAGACAACATAGTAACATGTTTTTAAAAGTTAATAAATATAAAAAGTACAATGATATCTCTCTTTCCATTTCTCCTTAGTTCACTTGTCCCTGACATTCAACCATTTTCCTGCGTGAATTTCTCTGAGTGTTCACTAATAGCAGTAAAATTGCAAAAATGGAATATTATTCTCTACCACCAACGTTTTTCACAAAGAAAGCATAAAATATAAGTGCTATGAAGTTCATTTTGTTATTTATGAATATCACCAGATTGCTTGGTGATATTTACAAACTATACTTAAAAGTGCTTCCTGATTCTTTTCTAGAGTTGTATAGTGGTTTATGGAAACTTTTATGAAAATGCCGCAGTTTACTCAACGTATCTTCTATTGATGGCCATTTGTTTCCAGTCTTCCTTTATTACAAACTATGCAGCCATTAATCATTTTTTTTCCCTTCCTTTTTTTTTTTTTTTTTATTGAATGGTAACTATGTACATTAATGCACTTCTGGGGTACAATGTGGGGTTTTCACATGCAATCCGAAATACTTCCATCAAACTGATCAACACAGCCTTCATGTCATTTTCTCAGTTATTGTTT